>JANJGN010000094.1:1800000-1967500 GCA_026770705.1 Isurus oxyrinchus | reverse complement strand
TCAGTAATTGAGGGTGTGCTGCACTATTGGAGTGTCAGTAATTGAGGGTGTGCTGCACTATTGGAGTGTCAGTAATTCAGGGTGTGCTGCACTATTGGAGTGTCAGTAATTGAGGGTATACTGCACTATTGGAGTGTCAGTAATTGAGGGTGTGCTGCACTGTTGGAGTGTCAGTAATTGAGGGTGCGCTGCACTATTGGAGTGTCAGTAATTAAGGGTGTGCTGCACTATTGGAGTGTGAGTAATTGAGGGTGTGCTGCACTATTGGAGTGTCAGTAATTGAGGGTGTGCCGCAATATTGGAGTGTCAGTAATTGAGGGTGTGCTGCAAAACTGGAGTGTCTGTAATTGAGGGTGTGCTGCACTATTGGAGTGTCAGTAATTGAGAGTGTGCTGCACTATTGGAGTGTCAGTAATTGAGGGTGTGCTGCACTATTGGAGTGTCAGTAATTGAGGGTGTGCCGCACTATTGGAGTGTCAGTAATTGAGGGTGTGCTGCACTATTGGAGGGTCAATAATTGAGGGTGAGCCGCACTATTGGAGTGTCAGTAATTGAGGGTGTGCCGCACTATTGGAGTGTCAGTAATTGAGGGTGTGCTGCATTATTGGAGTGTCAGTAATTGAGGGTGTGCCGCACTATTGGAGTGTCAGTAATTGAGGGTGTGCTGCACTTTTGGAGTGTCAGTATTTGAGGGTGTGCTGCACTGTTGGAGTGTCAGTAATTGAGGGTGTGCTGCACTATTGGAGTGTCAGTAATTGAGGGTATGCTGCACTATTGGAGTGTCAGTAATTGAGGGTGTGCTGCACTATTGGACTGTCAGTAATTGAAGGTGTGCTGCACTATTGGACTGTCAGTAATTGAGGATGTGCTGCACTATAGGAGTGTCAGTGATTGAGTGTTTGCTGCACTATTGGAGTGTCAGTAATTGGGGGTGTGCAGCGTTATTGGAGTGTAAGAAATTGAGGGTGTGCTGCACTATTGTAGTGTCAGAAATTGAGGGTGTGCTGCACTGTTGGTGTTTCAGTAATTGAGGGTGTGCTGCAATATTGGAGTGTTAGTAATTGAGGGTGAGCTGCACTATTGGAGTGTCAGTAATTGAGGGTGTGCTGCACTGTTGGAGTGTCAGTAATTGAGGGTGTGCTGCAATATTGGAGTGTCAGTAATTGAGGATTTGCTTCACTATTGGATTGTCAGTATTTGAGGGTGTGCTGCACTATTGGAGTGTCAGTAATTGAGTGTGCACTGCACTACTGGAGTGTCAGTAATTGAGGGTGTGCTGCACTATTGGAGTGTCAGTAATTGAGGGTGTGCTGCACTATTGGAGTGTCAGTAATTGAGAGTGTGCCGCACTATTGGAGTGTCAGTAATTGAAGGTGTGCTGCACTATTGGAGTGTCAGTAATTGAGGATGAGCTGCGCTCTTCGACTATCAGTAATTGAGGGTGTGCTGCACTATTGGAGTGTCAGTAATTGAGGGTGTACTGCACTATTGGAGTGTCAGTAATTGAGGATGAGCTGCGCTCTTCGACTATCAGTATTTGAGGGAGTGCTGCACTATAACAGTGTCAGTAATTGAGAGTGTGCTGCAATATTGGAGTGTCAGTAATTGAGGGTGCGCTACACTATTGGAGTGTCAGTAATTGAGGGTGTGCTGCAATATTGGAGTGTCAGTAATTGAGGGTGCGCTACACTATTGGAGTGTCAGTAATTCAGGGTGTGCTGCACTATTGGAGTGTCAGTAATTGAGGGTGTGTTGCAATATTGGAGTGTCAGTAATTGAGGGTGTGCTGCACTATTGGAGTGTCAGTAATTGAGGTTGTGCTGTACTATTGGAGAGTCAGTAATTGAGGGTGTGCTACAATATTGGAGTGTCAGTAATTGAGGGTGTGCTGCACTATTGGAGTGTCAGTAATTGAGGGTGTGCTGCACTATTGCAGTGTCAGTAATTGAGGGTGTGCTGCACTACTGGAGTATCAGTAATTGAGGGTGTGCTGCACTATTGGAGTGTCATTAATTGAGGTTGTGCTGCACTATTGGAGTGTCAGTAATTGATGGTGTGCTGCATCTGAGAGTGGGACAGGTTGTGTGTTAGTGAGCGAGGAGCTGGTATCTGAGAGTGGGACAGGCTGTGTGTTAGTGAGGGAGGAGCTGGTATCTAGGAGTGGGACATGCTGTGTGTTAGTGAGGGAGGAGCTGGTATCTGAGAGTGGGACAAGCTGTGTTTTAGTGAGGGAGGAGCTGGTATTTGTGAGTGGGACAGGCTGTGTGTTAGTGAGGGAGGAGCTGGAATCTGACACTGGGACAGGCTGTGTGTTCGTGAGGGATGAGCTTGTATCTAAGAGTGAGATGGCTGCGTTAGTGAGGGAGGAGCTGATATCTGAGACTCGGAAAGGCTGTGTGTTATTGAGGGAGGAGCTGGTATCTGAGAGTGGGACTGGCTGTGTGTTATTGAGGGAGGAGCTGGTATCTGAGTGTGGGACTGGCTGTGTGTTAGTGAGGGAGGAGGTGGTATCTGAGAGTGGGACAGGCTGTGTGTTAGTGAGGGAGGAGCTGGTATCTGAGAGTGGGACAGGCTGTGTGTAAGTGATGGAGGAGCTGGTATCTGTGAGTGGGACAGGCTGTGTGTTACTGAAAGAGGAGCTGGTATCTGACAGTGGCACAGACAGGATGTTAGTGAGGGAGGAGCTGGTATCTGAGAGTGGGACAGGCTGTGTGTTAGTGAGGGAGGAGCAGGTATCTGAGAGTGGGCCATGCTGTGCAATAGTAGGGAGGAGCTAGTATCTGAGACTGAGACAGGTTGTGTGTTAGTGAGGGAGGAGCTGGTACATGAAGTGAGACAGGCTGTTTGTTAGTGAAGGAGGAACTGGTATCTGAGAGTGGGACAGGCAGTGTCTTAGTGAGGGAGGAGCTCGTATCTGAGAGTGGAACAAGCTGTGTGTTAGTGAGGGACGAGCTGGTATTTGTGAGTGGGCCTGGCTGTGTGTTCCTGAGTGTTGAGCTTGTATCTAAGAGTGGGATGGCTGTGTTAGTGAAGGAGGAGCTGCTATCTGAGAGTGGGACAGGCAGTGTGGTAGTGAGGGAGAAGCATGTACTTGAGAATAAGACAGGTTGAGTGTTAGTGAGCTCGGAGCTGGTATCTGAGAGTGGGACAGGCTCTGTGTTAGTGAGGGAGGAGCTGGTATTTGATTGTGGGACAGGCTGTCTGTTAGTGAGGGAAGAGCTGGAATTTGAGAGTGGGACAGGCTGTGTGTTACTGAGGGAGGAACTGGTTTCTGATAGTGGGACAGGCTGTCAGTTAGTGAGGGAGGAGATAGTGTCTGAGAGTGGGACAGGCTGTGTGTTAGTGAGGGAGGAGCTGGCATCAGAGTGGGACAGGATGTGTGTTTGTGAGGGAGGAGCTGGTATCTGAGTGTGGGACAGGTTGTGTGTTAGTGAGGAAGGAGCTGGTATCTGAGAGTGGGACAGGCTGTGTGTTAGTGAGGAAGGAGCTGGTATCTGAGAGTGGGACATGCTGTGCATTAGTAGGGAGGAGCTAGTATCTGAGACTGAGACAGGCTGTGTGTTAGTGAGGGAGGAGCTGGTACATGAAGTGAGACAGGCTGTGTGTTAGTGAGGGAGGAACTGGTATCTGAGAGTGGGACAGGATGTGTGTTAGTGAGGAATGAGCTGGTATTTGTGAGTGGGACTGGCTGTGTGTTCCTGAGGGTTGAGCTTGTATCTAAGAGTGGGATGGCTGTGTTAGTGAAGGAGGAGCTGCTATCTGAGAGTGGGACAGTCTGCGTTAGTGAGGGAGGAGCTGCTATCTGAGAGTGGGACAGGCTGCGTTAGTGAGGGAGGAGCTGGTATCTGAGAGTGGGGCAGGCTGTGTGTATGTGAGGGAGGAGCTGGTATCTGAGACTGGGACAGGCTGTGTGTTACTGAGGAAGGAGCTGGTATCTGACAGTGAGACAGGCTGTGTGTTAGTGAGGTAGGAGCTGGAATCTGAGAGTGGGACATGCTGTGTGTTAATGAAGGAGGATCTGGTATCTGAGTGTGGGACAGGTTGTGTGTTAGTGATGGAGGTGCTGTTATCTGAGAGTGGGACAGGCTGTTTTCGTGAGGGTGAAGCTTGTATCTAAGAGTGGGATGGCTGTTTTAGTGAGGGAGGAGCTGCTATCTGAGAAAGGACAGACTGCGTTAGTGAGGGAGGAGCTGGAATCTGGGAGAGGGACAGGCTGTGTGTATGTCAGGGAGGTGCTGGTATCTGAGACTGGGACAGGCTGTGTGTTATTGAGGGAGGAGCTGGTAAATGAGAGTCGGACAGGCTGTGTGTTCGTGAGGTAGGAGCTGGTATCTGAGTTTGGGACAGGCTGTGTGTTAGTGAGGGAGGAGCTGGTATCTGAGAGTGGGACAGGCTGTGTGTTAGAGAGGGAGAAGCTGGTTTCTGAGAGTCGGACAGGCTGTGTGTTAGTGAGGGAGGAGATGGTATCTGAGAGTGGGACAGGCTGTGTGTTAGTGAGGGAGGAGCTGGTATCTGAGAGTGGGACAGGCTGGGTGTTACTGAGGGAGGAGCTGGTATCTGAGAGTGGGATAGGCTGTGTGTTACTGAGGGAGGAGCTGGTAGCTGAGAGTGGGACAGGCTGTGTGTTAGTGAGGGAGGAGCTGGAATCTGAGAGTGGGACAGGCTGTGTGTTATTGAGGGAGGAGGTGGTATCTGAGAGTGGGACAGGCTGTGAGTTAGTGACGGAGGATCTGGTATCTGAGAGTGAGACAGGCTGTGCGTTAGTGAGGGAGGAGCTGGTATCTGAGAGTGGGACAGGCTGTGTGTTAGTGAGTGAGGAGCTGGTATCTGAGAGTGGGACAGGCTGTGTTTTAGTGAGCGTGGAGCTGGTATCTGAGAGTGGGACAGGCTGTGTGTTTGTC
Organism: Isurus oxyrinchus; assembly: GCA_026770705.1. NCBI lineage: Eukaryota > Metazoa > Chordata > Chondrichthyes > Lamniformes > Lamnidae > Isurus > Isurus oxyrinchus. The sequence continues at coordinate 1,962,599 of JANJGN010000094.1, read as the reverse complement.
ACTGAGGAGCTGGTATCTGAGAGTGGGACAGGCTGTGTGTTAGTGAGGGAGGAGCTGGTATCTGAGTGTGGGACAGGCTGTGTTTTAGTGAGGGAGGAGCTGCTATCTGAGAGTGGGATAGGCTGTGTGTTAGTGAGGGAGGAGGTGGTATCTGAGAGTGGGACAGGCTGTGTGTTAGTGATGGAGGAGCTGGTATCTGAGAGTGGGACAGGCTGTGTGTTAGTGAGGGAGGAGGTGGTATCTGAGAGTGGGACAGGCTGTGTTTTAGTGAGGGAGGAGGTGGTATCTGAGAGTGGAACAGATTGTGTGTTAGTGAGGGAGGAGCTGGTATCTGAGAGTGGGACAGGCTGTGCGTAACTGAGGGTGGAGCTGGTTCTGAGAGTGGGACAGGCTGTGTGTTAGTGATGGAGGAGCAGGTCATTGAGAGTGGGACAGGCTGTGTGTTAGTGAGGGAGGAGCTGGTATCTGAGAGTGGGACTGGCTGTGTTAGTGAGGGAGGAGCTGGTATCTGAGAGTGGGACAGGCTGTGCTATTGAGGGAGGAGCTGGTATCTGAGAGTGGGACAGGCTGTGTGTTTCCGAGGGAGGAAGTGTATCTGAGAGTGGGACAGGCTGTGTGTTAGTGAGGGAGGAGCTGATATCTGAGAGTGGGACAGGCTCTGTGTTAGTGATGGAGGAGCAGGTCATTGAGAGTGGGACAGGCTGTGTGTTAGTGAGGGAGGAGCTGGAATCTGAGAGTGGGACAGGCTGTGTGTTAGTGAGGGAGGAGCTGATATCTGAGAGTGGGACAGGCTCTGTGTTAGTGATGGAGGAGCAGGTCATTGAGAGTGGGACAGGCTGTGTGTTAGTGAGGGAGGAGATGGTATCTGAGTGGGACAGGCTGTCTGTTAGTCAGGGAGGAGTTGGTATCTGAGAGTGGGACGGGCTGTGTGTTAGTGAGGGAGGAGCTAGTATCTGACAGTGGGATAGTATATGTGTAAGTGATGGAGGAGCATGTATCTGAAAGTGGGACAGGCTGTGTGTTAGTGAGGGAGGAGCTGGTATCTGAGATTGGGACAAGATGTGTGTTACTGAGGGTGGTGAAGGGATCTGAGAGTGGGACAGGCTGTGTGTTAGTGAGGGAGGAGCTTGTATCTGAGAGTGCCACAGGCTGTGTGTTAGTGACGGAGGAGCTTGGATCTGAGAGTGGGACAGACAGTGGGTTAGTGAAGGACGAGCTAGTATCTGAGAGTGAGACAGTCTGTGTGTCAGTGAGGGCGGAGCAGGTATCAGAGAGTGGGACAGGCTGTGTGTTAATGAGGGAGGAGCTGGTATCTGAGAATGGGACAGGCTGTGTGTTACTGAGGGAGGAGCTGGCATCTGAGAGTGGGACAGGCTGTCTGTTACTGAGGGAGGAGCTGGTATCGGAGCGTGGGACAGGCTGTGTTTTAGTGAGGAAGGAGCTGGTATCTGAGAGTGTGACAGGCTGTGTGTTAGAGACAGAGGAGTTGGTATCTGACAGTGAGACAGGCTGTGTGTCAGTGAGGGTGGAGCTGGTATCTGAGTGTGGGACAGGCTGTGTTAGTGAGCGAGGAGCTGGTATCTGAGAGTGGGACAGGCTGTGTGTCAATCATGGAGGAGCAGGTATCTGAAAGTGGGACAGGCTGTGTGTTAGTGAGGGAGGAGCTCGTATCTGAGAGTGGGACAGGCTGTGTGTTAGTGAGGGATAAGCTGGGATCTGAGAGTGGGACAATCCGTGCGTAAGTGAGGGAGGATCTAGTATCTGAGAGTGCCGCAGGCTATGTGTTAGTGAGGGAGGAGCTGGGATCTGAGAGTGCGACAGACTGTGCGTTAGTGAGAGAGGAGCTAGTATCTGAGAGTGAGACAGGCTGTGTGTTATTGATGGAGGAGCTGGTAACTGAGAATGGGACAGGCTGTGTGTTACTGAGGGAGGAGCTGGTATCTGAGAGTAGGACAGGCTGTGTGTTAGTGAGGGAGGGACTGGTATCTGAGAGTGGGACAGGCTGTGTGTTAGTGAGGGAGGAGGTGGTATCTGAGAGTGGGACAGGCTGTGTGTTAGTGAGGGAGGAAGTGGTATCTGAGAGTGGGACAGGCTGTGTGTTAGTGAGGGAGGAGCTCGTATCTGAGAGTGGGACAGGCTGTGTGTTAGTGAGGGAGGAGCTGGTATCTGAGAGTGGGATGTGCTGTCTTTTAGAGAGGGAGGAAATGGTATCTGAGAGTGGGACAGGCTGTGTGTTAGTGAGGGAGGAGCTAGTATCTGACAATGGTACAGTATATGTGTAAGTGATGGAGGAGCATGTATCTGAAAGTGTGACAGGTTGTGTGTTAGTGAGGGAGGAGCTGGTATCTGAGAGTGGGACAGGCTGTTGTTAGTGAGGGAGGAGCTAGTATCTGAGAGTGCCACAGGCTGTGTGTTAGTGACGGAGGAGCTTGGATCTGAGAGTCGGACAGACAGTGGGTTAGTGAGGGACGAGCTAGTTTCTGAGAGTGAGACAGTCTGTGTGTCAGTGAGGGCGGAGCAGGTATCAGAGAGTGGGAAAGGCTGTGTGTTAATGAGGGAGGAGCTGGTATCTGAGATTGTGAAAGGCTGTGTTAGAGAGGTAGGTGCTGGTATCTGAGAGTGTGAAAGTCTGTGTTACTGAGGGAGGATCTCTTATCTGAGAGTGCGACAGGCTGTGTGTTAGTGAGGAAGAAGCTGCTATCTGCGAGTGGGACAGGCTGTGTGTAAGTGAGAGAGCAGCTGGTATCTGAGAGTGTGACAGGCTGTGTGTTAGTGACAGAGGATCTGGAATCTGAGAGTGAGACAGGCTGTGTTATTGAGGGAGAAGGTGGTATCTGAAAGTAGGACAGGCTGTGTGTTAGTGAGGGAGGAGCTGGGATCTGAGAGTGGGACAATCAGTGTGTTAGTGAGGGAGGAGCTGGTATCTGAGAGTAGGACAGGCTGCGTGTTAGTGAGGGAGTATTTGGTATCTGAGAGTTGGACAGGCAGTGTTTTAGTGAGGGAGGAGCAGGGATCTGAGAGTCAGACAGGCCGTGTGTTATTGATGGAGGAGGTGGTATCTGAGAGTGGGACGTGCTGTGCGTTATGGAGGGAGGAGATGGTATCTGAGATTGGGACAGGCTGTGTGTTAGTGAGGGAGGAGCTGGTATCTGAGAGTGGGATGTGCTGTCTTTTAGAGAGGGAGGAACTGGCATCTGAGAGTGGGACAGGCTGTGTGTTAATGAGGGAGGAGCTGGTATCGGAGAATGGGACAGGCTGTGTGTTACTGAGGGAGGAGCTGGCATCTGAGAGTGGGACAGGCTGTGTGTTACTGAGGGAGGAGCTGGTATCTGAGATTGGAACGGCTCTGTTGGTGAGGGAGGAGCTGGTATCGGAGATTGGGACAGGCTGTGTGTTCGTGAGGAAGGAGCTGGTATCTGAGAGTAGGACAGACTGTTTATTAGTGAGGGAGGAGCTGGTATCTGAGAGTGGGACAAGCTGTGTGTTAATGAGGGAGAAGCTGGTATCTGAGAGTGGGACAAGCTGTGGGTAGGTGAGAGAGGAGCTGGTATCTGAGAGTGAGACAGGCTGTGTGTTACTGAGGGAGGACTTGTTATCTGAGAGTGGGACAGGCTGTATGTTAGGGACGGAGGTGCTTGTATCAGAGAGTGGGACATATTGTGTGTTAGCGATGGAGGAGCAGGTATCTGAGCGTGGGACAGGCTGTGTGTTAGAGACAGAGGAGTTGGTATCTGACAGTGAGACAGGCTGTGTGTTAGTGAGGGTGGAGCTGGTATCTGAGTGTGGGACAGGCTGTGTGTTAGTGTGCGTGGAGCTGGTATCTGAGATTGGGACAGGCTGTGTGATAAAGAGGGTGGTGATGGGATCTGAGAGTGGGACAATCTGTGCATTAGTGAGGGAGGAGCTAGTATCTGAGTGTGGGACAGGCTGTGTTTTTGAGGGAGGAGCTGGTATCTGAGTGTGGGACAAGCTGTGTGTTAGTGAAGGAGGATCTGGTATCTGAGATTGTGAAAAGCTGCGTTAGTGAGGTAGGTGCTGGTATCTGAGAGTGGGAAAGTCTGTGTTACTGAGGGAGGATCTCTTATCTGAGAGTGGGACAGGCTGAGTGTTAGTGAGGAAGGAGCTGGTATCTGAGAGTGGGACAAGCTGTGTGTAAGTGAGAGAGGAGCTGGTATCTGCGAGTGTGACAGGCTGTGTGTTTGTGACAGAGGAGCTGGAATCTGAGACAGACAGGCTGTGTCTTTGTGAGGGAGGAGCTGGTATCTGAGAGAGGGACAGGCTGTGTTATTGAGGGAGAAGGTGGTATCTGAGAGTAGGACAGGCTTTGTGTTAGTGAGCGAGGAGCTGGTATCTGAAAGTGAGGCAGGCTGTGTGTTAGTGAGGGAGGAGCCAGTATCTTTCACTTTCAGATACCTGCTCCTCCATGATTTACACACAGCCTGTCCCACTCTCAGATACAAGCTCCTCCCTCCCTAACAAACAGCCTGTCGCACTCTCAGATACTAGCTCCTCCCTCACTAACGCACAGTCTGTCCCACTCTCAGATCCCAGCTCCTCCCTCACTAACACACAGCCTGTCCCAAACTCAGATACCAGCTCCTCCCTCACTAACACACAGCCTGTGCCACTCTCAGATACCAGCTCCTCCCTCACGAACACACAGCCTGTCCCAGTCTCAGATACCAGCTCCTCCCTGACTAACACACAGCCTGTCCCACTCTCAATGACCTGCTCCTCCATCACTAACACATAGCCTGTGGCACTCTCAGATACTAGATCCTCCCTCACCAACGCACTGATGGTCCCAAACTCAGATACCAGCTCCCCCCTCACGAACACACAGCCTGTCCCACTCTCAGATATCAGCTCCTGCATCACTAACACACTATCTGTCCCTCTCTCAGATACCACCTCCTCCCTCATTACCACACAGCCTGTCCCACTCTCAGATTCCAGCACCTCCCTCACTAACACACGGCCTGTCCCATTCTCAGATACCAGCTCCACCCTCAGTAATACACAATCTGTCCCACTCTCAGATACCAGTTCCTCCCTCTCTAACAGAAAGCATATCCTCACTCTCAGATACCACCTCCTCCCTCACTAAAACAAAGCCATTCCCTCTCTCAGATATCAGCTCCTCCATCACTAACACACAGCCTGTCCCACTCTCAGATACCAGCTCCACCCTCACTAACACACAGCCTGTCCCACTCTCAGATACCACCTTCTCCCTCACTAAAACACAGCCTGTGCCTCTTTCAGATACCAGCTCCACCCTCAATAACGCACAGCACGTCCCACTCTCAGATACCAGCTCCTCCCTCAATAACACAGCCTGTCCCACTCTCAGATACCAGCTCCTCCCACACTAACACACAGCCTCTCCCACTCTAAGATACCAGCTGATCTCTCACTTACACACAGCCTGCCACACTCTCTGATACCAGCTTCTCCCTCAGTAACACACAGCCCGTCCCTCTCTCAGATACGAGCTCCACCATCATTAACAGACAGCCTGTCCCACTCTCAGATACAAAATCCTCCCTGACTAACACGCAGCCTGTCTGACTCTCAGATACCAGCTCCTCCCTCACTAACACATAGCCTGTCCCAAACTCAGATACCAGCTCCCCCCTCACTAACACACAGCCTGTCCCTCTCTCAGATACCAGCTCCTCCCTCAATAACACATAGGCTGTCCCAATCTCAGATCCCAGACCCTCCCTCACGGACACACAACCTGTCCCACTCTCAGATACCAGCTCCTCCCTCACTAACACACAGCCTGTCCCACTCTCAGATACCAGCTGCTCCCTCACTAACACACAGCCTGGACCACTCCCAGATACCAGCTCCTCCCTCACTAACACACAGCCTGTCCCACTCTCAGATACCAGCTCCTCCCTCACGGACACACAACCTGTCCCACTCTCAGATACCAGCTCTTCCCTCAGTAACACACAGCCTGTCCCACTCAAAGAAACCAGCTTCTCCCTCACTAACACACAGCCTGTCCCAATCTCAGATCCCAGTTCCTCTCTCACTAACGCACAGCCTTTCACACTCTCAGATACCAGTTCCTCCCTAACACACAGCCTGTCCCTCTCTCAGGTAACAGATTCTCCCTCACTAACACAAGCCTGTCTCACTCTCAAATAACAGCTCCTCCCTCACATTAAAACAGCCTGTCCCACTGTAAGATACCAGTTCCTCCCTCACTAACACACAGCCTGTCCCACTCTCAGATACCAGCTCCTCCCTAATTAACACAGCCTGTCCCACTCTCAGATACCAGCTGCTCCATCACTAACACACATCCCGTCCCACTCTCAGATACCAGCTCCTCCCTCACTAACACAGCCTGTCCCACTCTCAGATACCAGCTGCTCCCTCACTAACACACAGCCTGTCCCAATCACAGATACCAGCTCCTGCCTCACTAACACACAGCCTGTCCCACTCTCCGATACCAGCTCCTCCCTCACTAACACACAGCCTGTCCCACTCTCAGATACCAGCTCCTCCCTCAGGAACACACAGCCTGTCCCACTCTCCGATACCAGCTCCTCACTCACTAACACACAGCCTGTCCCACGCTCAGATACCAGCTCCTTACTCACTAACACACAGCCTGTCCCACTCTCAGATAACAGCTCCTCCCTCAATTTCAAACAGTCTGTCCCACTCTCGGATAATGGCTACTCCCTCACTAACACACAGCCTGTCCCAATGTCTGATACCAGCCCCTCACGCACTTGAACACACCCTGTCAGCATCTCAGATACCAACTCAATCCTCATTAACACACAGCCTGTCCCACTCTCAGATACCAGCTCCTCCCTAACACACAGCCTGTCCCACTCTCAGATACCAGCTCCTCCATCAGTAACACAAAGTCTGTCCCACTCTCAGATCTGAGAGTGGGAAGTGCTGTGTGTTAGTGATTCAGGAGCTGGTATCTGAGAGTGGGACAGGCTGTGTGTTAGGGAGGAGCTGATATCTGAGAGTGGGACAGGCTCTGTGTTAATGATGGAGGAGCAGGTCATTGCGAGTGGGACAGGCTGTGTGTTAGTGAGGGAGGAGATGGTATCTCAGTGCGACAGGCTGTGTGTTAGTCAGGGAGGAGTTGGTATCTGAGAGTGGGACAGGCTGTGTGTTAGTGAGGGAGGAGCTAGTATCTGACAGTGGGACAGTATGTGTGTTAGTGAGGAAGGAGCAGGTATCTGAGATTGGGACAGGCTGTGTGTTAATGAGGGTGGTGATGGGATCTGAGAGTGGGACAGGCTGTGCGTTAGTGAGGATGGAGCTGTTATCTGCGAGTGGGACAAGCTGTGTGTAAGTGAGAGAGAAGCTGGAATCTGAAAGTGTGACAGGCTGTGTGTTAGTGACAGAGGAGCTGGAATCTGAGACTGAGACAGGCTATGTGTTAGTGAGGGAGGAGCTGGTATCTGAGAGAGGAACAGGCTGTGTTATTGAGGGAGAAGGTGGTATCTGAGAGTAGGACAGGCTTTGTGTTTGTGAGCGAGGAGCTGGTATCTGAGAGTGGGACAATATGTGTGTTAGGGAGGGAGGAGCTTGCATCTTAGAGTGGGACAGGCTGTGTGTAAATCATGGAGGAGCAGGTATCTGAAAGTGGGACAGGCTGTGTGTTAGTGAGGGAGGTGCTGCTATCTGAGAATGGGACAGACTGTGTGTTAGTGAGGGAGGAGCTGGGATCTGAGAGTGGGACAGGCAGTGTGTTAGTGAGGGAGGAGCTGGTATCTGATAGTGGGACAGGCCGTCTGTATGTGAGGTAGGAGATGGTATCTGAGAGTGGGACAGTATGTGTGTTAGTGAGGGAGCAGCTGGTATCTGAGTGGGACAGGCTCTGTGTTAGGGAGGAGCTGGTATCTCAGTTTGTGACAGGCTGTGTGATAATGAGGTTTGAGTTGGGATCTGAAATGTTGACAAGGTATGTTTAAGTGAGTGAGGGCTTGTATCTGACATTGGGACAGGCTGTGTGTAAGTGTGGGAGGAGCTGTTATCTGAGAGTGGGACAGGCTGTGTGTTAGTGAGGGAGGAGCTGGTATCTGAGAGTGGAACGTGCTGTTTGTTAGAGAGGGAGGAGCTGGTATCTGAGAATGCGACAGGCTGTGTGTTAGTGAGGGAGGAGCTGTTATCCGAGAGTGGGACAGGCTGTGTGTTAGTGAGGGAGAAGCTGGTATCTGAGAGTGGGACGTGCTGTTTGTTAGAGAGGGAGGAGCTGGTATCTGAGAGTCGGACATGCTGTGTGTTAGTGATGGAGGAGCTGGTATCTGAGAGTGGGACAGGCTGTGTGTTAGTGAGAGAGCAGCTGGTATCTGAGAGTGGGAACGGCTGTGTGTTAGTGAGAGATGAGCAGGTATCTGAGAGTGGGACAGGCTGTGTGTTAGTGAGGGAGGAGCTGGAATCTGATAGAGGGACAGGCAGTGTGTTAGTGAGGGAGGAGCTGGTATCTGATAGTGGGACAGGCTGTCTGTATGTGAGGTAGGAGATGGTATCTGAGACTGGGACAGTATGTGTGTTAGTGAGGGAATAGCTGGTATCTGAGAGGGGGACAGTCTGTGAGTTAGTGAGGGAGCAGCTGGTATCTGAGTGGGACAGGCTGTGTGTTAGTGAGGGGGGAACTGGTATCTGAGAGTGGGCCAGTCTGTGTGTTAGTGAGGGAGCAGCTGGTATCTGAGTGGGACAGGCTGTGTGTTAGTGAGGGGGGAACTGGTATCTGAGAGTGGGCCAGTCTGTGTGTTAGTGAGGGAGCAGGTGGTATCTGAGTGTGGGACATTCTGTGTGTTAGTGAGGGAGGAGCTAGTATCTGAGTGTGGGAAAGGCTGTGTGTTAGTGAGGGAGGATCGGGTATCAAAGTGGGACAGGCTGAGTGTTATGGAGGAGCTGGTATCTCAGTTTGTGACAGGCTGTGTGATAATGAGGTTTGAGTTGGTATCTGAAATGTTGACAAGGTGTGTTCAAGTGAGTGAGGGGCTTGTATCTGACATTGGGACAGGCTGTGTGTAAGTGTGGGAGGAGCAGGTATCTGAGAGTGGGACAGGCTGTCTGTTAGTGAGGGAGGAGCAGGTATCTGAGAATGCGACAGGCTGTGTGTTAGTGAGGGAGAAGCTGGTATCCGAGAGTGGGACAGGCTGTGTGTTAGTGAGGGAGAAGCTGGTATCTGAGAGTGGGACAGTCTGTGTGTTAGTGAGGGAGGAGCTGGTATCTGAGAGTGGGACAGGCTGTGTGTTAGTGAGGGAGGATCTGGTATCTGAGAGTGGGACAGTCTGTGTATTAGTGAGGGAGGATCAGGAATCTGAGAGTGGGACAGGTTGTGTTTAAGTGAGGGAGTGGCTGGTATCTGAGAGTGCGACAGGCTGTGTGTGAGTGAGGGAGGAGCTGGTATCTGAGAGTGGGACAGGCTGTGTATTAGTGAGGGAGGAGCTGGTAGCTGCGAGTGGGACAGTCTGTGTGCTAGTGAGGGAGGAGCTGGTATCTGAGTGTGGGACGGGCTGTTTGTTAGTGAGGGAGGAGCTGGTATCTGAGATTGGGAAAGGCTGTGTGTTAGTGAGAGATGAGCAGGTATCTGATAGTGGGACAGGCTTTCTGTATGTGAGGTAGGAGATGGTATTTGAGAGGGGGACAGGCTGTGTGTTAGTGAGGGAGCAGCTGGTATCTGAGTGGGACAGGCTGTGTGTTAGTGAGGGGGGAACTGGTATCTGAGTGGGACAGGCTGTGTGTTAGTGAGGGGGGAACTGGTATCTGAGAGTGGGCCAGTCTGTGTGTCAGAAGGGAGCAGGTGGTATCTGAGTGTGGGACAGGCTGTGTGTTAGTGAGGGAGGAGCTTGTATCTGAGTGTGGGAAAGGCTGTGTGTTAGTGAGGGAGGATCGGGTATCAAAGTGGGACAGGCTGAGTGTTATGGAGGAGCTGGTATCTCATTTTGTGACAGGCTGTGTGATAATGAGGTTTGAGTAGGGATCTGAAATGTTGACAAGGTGTGTTCAAGTGAGTGAGGGCTTGTATCTGACATTGGGACAGGCTGTGTGTAAGTGTGGGAGGAGCTGTTATCTGAGAGTGGGACAGGCTGTGTGTTAGTGAGGGAGAAGCTGGAATCTGAGAGTGGGACAGGCTGTGTGTTAGTGAGGGAGGAGCTTGTATCTGAGAGTGGGACAGGTTGTGTTTAAGTGAGGGAGTGGCTGGTATCTGAGAGTGCGACAGTCTGTGTGTTAGTGAGGGAGGAGCAGGTATCTGAGAGTGGGACAGGCTGTGTGTTAGTGAGGGAGGAGCTGGAATCTGAGAGTTGGACAGGCTGTGTGTTAGTGAGGGAGGACCTGGTATCTGAGAGAGGGACAGGCTGTGTGTTAGTGAGGGAGGAGGTGGTTTCTGAGAGTTGGACAGGCTGTGTGTTAGTGAGGGAGGAGATGGTATCTGAGAGCGGGACAGGCTGTGTGTTAGTGAGGGAGGAGGTGGTTTCTGAGAGTTGGACAGGCTGTGTGTTAGTGAGGGAGGAGATGGTATCTGAGAGTGAGACAGGCTGCGTGTTAGTGAGGGAGGAGCTGGTATCTGAGAGTAAGACAGGCTGTGTGTTAGTGAGGGAGGAGCTGGTATCTGACAGTGGGACAGGCTGCGTTAGTGAGGGATGAGCTGGAATCTGATATTGGGACATGCAGTGTGTTAGTGAGGGAGGAGCTGGTGTCTGAGAATGAGACAGGCTGTGTGTTAGTGAGCGGGGAGCTGGTATCTGAGAGTGGGACAGGCTGTGTGTTAGCGAGGGAGGAGCTGGTATCTGAGAGTGGGACAGGCTGTGTGTTAGTGAGGGAGGAGCTGGTTTCTGAGAGTTGGACAGGCTGTGTGTTAGTGAGGGAGGAGCTGTTATCTGACAGTGGAACAGGTTGTGTGTTAGTGTGGGAGGAGCTGGTATCAGTGAGTGGGACAGGCTGTGTGTTAGTGAGTGAAGAGCTGGAATCTGAGAGAGGGACAGGCTGTGATAGTGAGGGAGGAGTTGGTATCTGAGACTGGGACAGGCTGTGTGTTATTGAGGGAGGAGCTGGAATCTGAGAGTGGGACAGGCTGTGTGTTAGTGAGGGAGGAGCAGGTATCTGAGAGTGGGACAGGCTGTGTGTTAGTGAGGGAGGAGCAGGTATCTGAGAGTGGGACAGGTTTTGTTAGTGAGGGAGGAGCTAGTATCTGCGACTGGGGACAGGCTGTTTGATAGTGAAGGAGGAGATGGTATCAGAGTGTGGGCCAGGCTGTGTTAGTGAGGGAGGAGCTAGTATCTGCGACTGGGGACAGGCTGTGTGATAGTGAAGGAGGAGATCGTATCAGAGTGTGGGACAGGCTGTGTGTTAGTGAGGGAGGAGCTGGTATCAGAGAGTGGGACGGGCTGTGTGTTAGTGAGGGAGGAGCTGGTATCAGAGAGTGGGACAGGCTGTGTGTTAGTGAGGGAGGAGCTGGTATCTGAGAGTGGGACAGGCTGTGTGTTAGAGAGGGAGGAGCTGGTATCAGAGAGTGGGACAGGCTGTGTGTTAGTGAGGGAGGAGCTGATATCTGAGTGTGGGACAGGCTGTGTGTTAGTGAGGGAGGAGCTGGTATCTGAGAGTGGGACAGGCTGTTATTGAGGGAGGAGCTGGTATCTGAGAGTGGGACAGTCTCTGTGTTAGTGAGGGAGGAGCTGATATCTGAGTGTGGGAATGGCTGTGTGTTAGTGAGGGGGGAGCTGATATCTGAGTGTGGGACAGGCTGTGTGTTACTGAGAGAGCAGCTGGTATCTCAGAGTGGGACAGGCTGCGTTTTAGTGAGGGAGGAGCAGCAATCTGACAGTGGGACAGATTGTGTATTACTGAGGGAGGAGCTGGTATCTGAGAATGGGACAGGCCGTGTGTTAGTGAGGGAGGAGCTGGTATCTGAGACTGAGACAGGCTGTGTGTTAGTGAGGGAGGAGCTGGAATCTGAGAGTGGGACAGGCCGTGTGGTAGTGGGGGAGGAGGTGGAATCTGAGAGTTGGACAGGCTGTGTGTTAGTGAGGGAGTAGATGGTATCTGAGAGTGGGACATGCTGTGTGTTAGTGAGCGAGGAGCTGGAATCTGTGAGTGGGACAGGCTGTGAGTAAGTGAGGGAGGAGCTGGTATATGAGAGTGGGACAGGCTGTGTTAGTGAGGGAGGAGCTGGAATTAAAGAGAGGGACAGGCTGTGTTTATGTGAGGGAGGAGCTGGTATCTGACATTGGGAAAGTATGTGTGTTAGTGAGGGAGGAGCTGGTATCTGAGAGTAAGACAGGCTTTGTGTTAGTGAAGGAGGAGCTGGTAACTGAGAGTGGGACAGGTTGTGTTTAAGTGAGGGAGGGGCTGGTATCTGAGAGTGCGACAGGCTGTGTGTTAGTGAGGGATGAGCTGGTATCAGAGAGTGGGACAGGCTGTGTGTTAGAGAGGGAGGAGCTGGTATCAGAGAGTGGGACAGGCTGTGTGTTAGTGAGGGAGGAGCTGATATCTGAGTGTGGGACAGGCTGTGTGTTAGTGAGGGAGGAGCTGGTATCTGAGAGTGGGACAGGCTGTTATTGAGGGAGGAGCTGGTATCTGAGAGTGGGACAGGCTGTGTGTTAGTGAGGGAGGAGCTGATATCTGAGTGTGGGACAGGCTGAGTGTTACTGAGGGAGCAGCTGGTATCTGAGAGTGGGACAGGCTGTGTGTTAGTGAGGGAGGAGCAGCAATCTGACAGTGGGACAGGCTGAATGATAGTGACGGAGGAGCTTGCATCTAAGTGTGGGACAGGCTGTGTGTTAGATAAGGAGGGACAGGTATCTGAGAGTTGGACAGTTTGTATGTTAGTGAGGTGGGAGCTGGTATCTGAGAGTTGGACAATATTTGTGTTAGTTAGGGAGGAGAAGTATCTGAGAGTGGGATGTGCTGTCTTTTAGAGAGGGAGGAACTGGTATCTGAGAGTGGGACAGGCTGTGTGTTAGTGAGGGAGGAGCTGGTATCTGAGAGTGGGACAGGCTGTGTGTTAGTGAGGGAGGAGCTGGTATCTGAGACTGAGACAGGCTGTGTGTTAGTGAGGGAGTAGATGGTATCTGAGAGTGGGACATGCTGTGTGTTAGTGAGCGAGGAGCTGGAATCTGTGAGTGGGACAGGCTGTGAGTAAGTGAGGGAGGAGCTGGTATCTGAGAGTGGGACAGGCTGTGTTAGTGAGGGAGGAGCTGGAATTAAAGAGAGGGACAGGCTGTGTTTATGTGAGGGAGGAGCTGGTATCTGACATTAGGAAAGTATGTGTGTTAGTGAGGGAGGAGCTGGTATCTGAGAGTAAGAAAGGCTTTGTGTTAGTGAAGGAGGAGCTGGTAACTGAGAGTGGGACAGGTTGTGTTTAAGTGGGGGAGGGGCTGGTATCTGAGAGTGCGACAGGCTGTGTGTTAGTGAGGGATGAGCTGGTATCTGAGAGTGGGACATGCTGTGTGTTAGTGAGGGAGGAGCTGATATCTGAGTGTGGGACAGGCTGTGTGTTAGTGAGGGAGGAGCTGGTATCTGAGAGAGGGACAGGCTGTGTGTTAGTGAGGGAGGAGGTGGTTTCTGAGAGTTGGACAGGCTGTGTGTTAGTGAGGGAGGAGATGGTATCTGAGAGTGAGACAGGCTGTGTGTTAGAGAGGGAGGAGCTGGTATCTGAGAGTGAGACAGGCTGTGTGTTAGTGAGGGAGGAGCTGGTATCTGACTGTGGGATAGGCTGCGTTAGTGAGGAATGAGCTGGAATCTGAGATTGGGACATGCAGTGTGTTAGTGAGGGAGGAGCTGGTGTCTGAGAATGAGACAGGCTGTGTGTTAGTGAGCGAGGAGCTGGTATCTGAGAGTGGGACAGGCTGTGTGTTAGTGAGGGAGGAGCTGGTATCTGAGAGTGGGACAGGCTGTGTGTTAGTGAGGGAGGAGCTGGTTTCTGAGAGTTGGACAGGCTGTGTGTTATTGAGGGAGGAGCTGTTATCTGACAGTGGAACAGGTTGTGTGTTAGTGTGGGAGGAGCTGGTATCAGTGAGTGGGACAGGCTGTGTGTTAGTGAGTGAGGAGCTGGAATCTGAGAGAGGGACAGGCTGTGTGTTAGTGAGGGAGGAGCTGGTATCTGAGACTGGGACAGGCTGTGTGTTATTGAGGGAGGAGCTGGAATCTGAGAGTGGGACAGGCTGTGTGTTAGTGAGGGAGGAGCTGGTATCTGAGAGTGGGACAGGCTGTGTGTTAGTGAGGGAGGAGCAGGTATCTGACAGTGGGACAGGCTGTGTGTTAGTGAGGGAGGAGCAGGTATCTGAGAGTGGGACAGACTGTGTGTTCGTGAGGAAGGAGCTGAAATCAGAGTGGAACAGGCTGAGTGTTAGTGAGGGAGGAGCTGGTATCTGAGACTGAGAAAGGTTGTGTTAGTGAGAGGGGAGCTGTTACCTGAGAGTGGGACAGGATGTGTGTAATTGAGGGAGGATCGGGTATCAAAGTGGGATAGGCTGAGTGTTAGGGAGGAGCTGGTATCTCAGCTTGTGACAGGCGGTGTGTTAATGAAGTTTGAGTTGGTATCTGAAATGTTGACAGGGTGTGTTCAAGTGAGTGAGAGGCTTGTATCTGACATTGGGACAGGCTGTGTGTAAGTGAGGGAGGAGCTGTTATCTGAGAGTGGGACAGGCTGTGTGTTAGAGAGGGAGGAGCTGGTATCTGAGAGTGGGACAGGCTGAGTGTTATTGAGGGAGGAGCTGATATCTGAGAGTGAGACAGTCTGTGTGTTAGTGAGGGAGGATCTGGTATCTGAGAGTAAGACAGGCTTTGTGTTAGTGATGGAGGAGCTGGTATCTGAGAGTGGGACAGTCTGAGTGTTAGTGAGGGAGGAGCTGGTATCTGAGATTGGGACAGGCTGTGTGTTTGTGATGGAGGAGCTGGTATCTGAGAGAGGGACAGGCTGTGTGTTAGTGAGGTAGGAGCGGGTATATGAGAGTGGGACAGGCTGTGTGTTAGTGAGGTTGGAGCTGGTATCTGAGAGTGGGTGAGGCTGTGTGTTAGTGAGGGAGGAGCTGGTATCTGAAAGTGGGACAGGCTGTGTCTTAGTGATGGAGGAGCTGGTATCTGAGAGTTGGACAGGCTTTGTGTTAGTGAGGAAGGAGCTGAAATCTGAGATCAGAACAGGCTGAGTGTTAGTGAGGGAGGCGCTGGTATCTGAGACTGAGACAGGTTGTGTTAGTGAGGGAGGAGCTGGTACCTGAGAGTGGGACAGGATGTGTGTTATTGAGGGAGGATCGGGTATCAAAGTGGGATAGACTGAGTGTTAGGCAGGAGCTGGTATCTCAGTTTGTGACAGGCTGTGTGTTAATGAGGTTTGAGTTCGTATCTGAAATGTTGACAGGGTGTGTTCATGTGAGTGAGGGGCTTGTATCTGACATTGGGACAGGCTGTGTGTAAGTGAGGGAGGAGCTGTTATCTGAGAGTGGGACAGGCTGTGTGTTAGTGAGGGAGGAGCAGGTATCTGACAGTGGGACAGGCTGTGTGTTAGTGAGGGAGGAGCAGGTATCTGAGAGTGGGACAGACTGTGTGTTCGTGAGGAAGGAGCTGAAATCAGAGTGGAACAGGCTGAGTGTTAGTGAGGGAGGAGCTGGTATCTGAGACTGAGAAAGGTTGTGTTAGTGAGAGGGGAGCTGTTACCTGAGAGTGGGACAGGATGTGTGTAATTGAGGGAGGATCGGGTATCAAAGTGGGATAGGCTGAGTGTTAGGGAGGAGCTGGTATCTCAGCTTGTGACAGGCGGTGTGTTAATGAAGTTTGAGTTGGTATCTGAAATGTTGACAGGGTGTGTTCAAGTGAGTGAGAGGCTTGTATCTGACATTGGGACAGGCTGTGTGTAAGTGAGGGAGGAGCTGTTATCTGAGAGTGGGACAGGCTGTGTGTTAGAGAGGGAGGAGCTGGTATCTGAGAGTGGGACAGGCTGAGTGTTATTGAGGGAGGAGCTGATATCTGAGAGTGAGACAGTCTGTGTGTTAGTGAGGGAGGATCTGGTATCTGAGAGTAAGACAGGCTTTGTGTTAGTGATGGAGGAGCTGGTATCTGAGAGTGGGACAGTCTGAGTGTTAGTGAGGGAGGAGCTGGTATCTGAGATTGGGACAGGCTGTGTGTTTGTGATGGAGGAGCTGGTATCTGAGAGAGGGACAGGCTGTGTGTTAGTGAGGTAGGAGCGGGTATATGAGAGTGGGACAGGCTGTGTGTTAGTGAGGTTGGAGCTGGTATCTGAGAGTGGGTGAGGCTGTGTGTTAGTGAGGGAGGAGCTGGTATCTGAAAGTGGGACAGGCTGTGTCTTAGTGATGGAGGAGCTGGTATCTGAGAGTTGGACAGGCTTTGTGTTAGTGAGGAAGGAGCTGAAATCTGAGATCGGAACAGGCTGAGTGTTAGTGAGGGAGGCGCTGGTATCTGAGACTGAGACAGGTTGTGTTAGTGAGGGAGGAGCTGGTACCTGAGAGTGGGACAGGATGTGTGTTATTGAGGGAGGATCGGGTATCAAATTGGGATAGACTGAGTGTTAGGCAGGAGCTGGTATCTCAGTTTGTGACAGGCTGTGTGTTAATGAGGTTTGAGTTCGTATCTGAAATGTTGACAGGGTGTGTTCATGTGAGTGAGGGGCTTGTATCTGACATTGGGACAGGCTGTGTGTAAGTGAGGGAGGAGCTGTTATCTGAGAGTGGGACAGGCTGTGTGTTAGTGAGGGAGGAGCTGGTATCTGAGAGTGGGACAGTCTGTGTGTTAGTGAGGGAGGAGCTGATATCTGAGAGCGGGACAGGCAGTTTGTTAGTGAGGGAGGTGCTGGTATCTGAGAGTGGGACAGGCTGTGTGTTAGTGAGAGATGAGCTGGTATCTGAGAGTGGGACAATCTACGTGTTAGTGAGGGATGAGCTGGTATCTGAGAGTGGGACAGGCTGTGTCTTCGTGAGGGAGGAGCTGGTATCTGAGAGTGGGACAGGCTGTGTGTTAGGGAGAGAGGAGCTGGTATCTGAGTGTGGGACAGGCTGTGTTAGGAAGGGAGGAGCTGGTATGCGAGTGGGACAGGATGAGTGTTAGTGATGGAGGAGCTAGTATGTGAGAGGGGGAAAGTCAGTGTGTTTGTGAAGGAGGAGCCGGATTCTGAGAGTGGGACATGCTGAGTGTAAATGTGGGAGGAGTTGCTTTCTGAGAGTGGGACAGGCTGTGTGTTACTGAGGGAGCAGCTTGTATCTGAGAGTGGGACAGGCTGTGTGTCAGTGAGGGAGGGCCTGGTAGCTGAGAGTTGGACAGGTTGTATGTTAGTGAGGGAGGAGCTGGTATCTGTGAGTGCTACAATATTTGTGTTAGTTAGGGAGGAGAAGTATCTGAGACTGGGACTGGCTGTGTGTTACTGAGGGAGCAGCTTGTATCTGAGAGTGGGACAGGCAGTGTGTCAGTGAGGGAGGAGCTGGTATCTGAGAGAGGGACAGGCTGTGTGTTAGTTAGGGAGGAGCTGGCATCTGAGAATGAGACAGGCTGTGTGTTAGTGAGGGAGGAGCTGGAATCTGAGAGTGGGACAGGCTGTGTGTTAGTGAGGAAGGAGGTGGTTTCTGAGAGTTGGACAGGCTGTGTGTTAGTGAGGGAGGAGATGGTATCTGAGAGTGGGACAAGCTGTGTGTTAGTGAGGGAGGAGCTTGTATCTGTGAGTGGGACAGGCTGTGTGTAAGTGAGGGATGAGCTGGTATCTAAGATTGGGACAGGCTGAGTGTTAGTGAGGGAGGAGCTGGTTTCTGAGAGTTGGACAGGCTGTGTGTTAGTGAGGGAGGAGCTGTTAACTGAGAGTGGAACAGGCTGTGTGTTAGTGAGTGAGGAGCTGGAATCTGAGAGAGGGACAGGCAGTGTGTATGTGAGGGAGGAGCTGGTATCTGAGACTGGGACAGGCTGTGTGTTATTGAGGGAGGAGTTGGTATATGAGAGTGGGACAGGCTGTGTGTTAGTGAGGGAGGAGCTGGTATCTGAGAGTGGGACAGGCTGTGTGTTAGTGAGGGAGGAGCTGGTATATGAGAGTGGGACAGGCTGTGTGTTAGTGAGGGAGGAGCTGGTTTCTGAGAGTTGGACAGGCTGTGTGTTATTGAGGGAGGAGCTGTTATCTGACAGTGGAACAGGTTGTGTGTTAGTGTGGGAGGAGCTGGTATCAGTGAGTGGGACAGGCTGTGTGTTAGTGAGTGAGGAGCTGGAATCTGAGAGAGGGACAGGCTGTGTGTTAGTGAGGGAGGAGCTGGTATCTGAGACTGGGACAGGCTGTGTGTTATTGAGGGAGGAGCTGGAATCTGAGAGTGGGACAGGCTGTGTGTTAGTGAGGGAGGAGCTGGTATCTGAGAGTGGGACAGGCTGTGTGTTAGTGAGGGAGGAGCAGGTATCTGACAGTGGGACAGGCTGTGTGTTAGTGAGGGAGGAGCAGGTATCTGAGAGTGGGACAGACTGTGTGTTCGTGAGGAAGGAGCTGAAATCAGAGTGGAACAGGCTGAGTGTTAGTGAGGGAGGAGCTGGTATCTGAGACTGAGAAAGGTTGTGTTAGTGAGAGGGGAGCTGTTACCTGAGAGTGGGACAGGATGTGTGTAATTGAGGGAGGATCGGGTATCAAAGTGGGATAGGCTGAGTGTTAGGGAGGAGCTGGTATCTCAGCTTGTGACAGGCGGTGTGTTAATGAAGTTTGAGTTGGTATCTGAAATGTTGACAGGGTGTGTTCAAGTGAGTGAGAGGCTTGTATCTGACATTGGGACAGGCTGTGTGTAAGTGAGGGAGGAGCTGTTATCTGAGAGTGGGACAGGCTGTGTGTTAGAGAGGGAGGAGCTGGTATCTGAGAGTGGGACAGGCTGAGTGTTATTGAGGGAGGAGCTGATATCTGAGAGTGAGACAGTCTGTGTGTTAGTGAGGGAGGATCTGGTATCTGAGAGTAAGACAGGCTTTGTGTTAGTGATGGAGGAGCTGGTATCTGAGAGTGGGACAGTCTGAGTGTTAGTGAGGGAGGAGCTGGTATCTGAGAGTGAGACAGTCTGTGTGTTAGTGAGGGAGGATCTGGTATCTGAGAGTAAGACAGGCTTTGTGTTAGTGATGGAGGAGCTGGTATCTGAGAGTGGGACAGTCTGAGTGTTAGTGAGGGAGGAGCTGGTATCTGAGATTGGGACAGGCTGTGTGTTTGTGATGGAGGAGCTGGTATCTGAGAGAGGGACAGGCTGTGTGTTAGTGAGGTAGGAGCGGGTATATGAGAGTGGGACAGGCTGTGTGTTAGTGAGGTTGGAGCTGGTATCTGAGAGTGGGTGAGGCTGTGTGTTAGTGAGGGAGGAGCTGGTATCTGAAAGTGGGACAGGCTGTGTCTTAGTGATGGAGGAGCTGGTATCTGAGAGTTGGACAGGCTTTGTGTTAGTGAGGAAGGAGCTGAAATCTGAGATCGGAACAGGCTGAGTGTTAGTGAGGGAGGCGCTGGTATCTGAGACTGAGACAGGTTGTGTTAGTGAGGGAGGAGCTGGTACCTGAGAGTGGGACAGGATGTGTGTTATTGAGGGAGGATCGGGTATCAAATTGGGATAGACTGAGTGTTAGGCAGGAGCTGGTATCTCAGTTTGTGACAGGCTGTGTGTTAATGAGGTTTGAGTTCGTATCTGAAATGTTGACAGGGTGTGTTCATGTGAGTGAGGGGCTTGTATCTGACATTGGGACAGGCTGTGTGTAAGTGAGGGAGGAGCTGTTATCTGAGAGTGGGACAGGCTGTGTGTTAGTGAGGGAGGAGCTGGTATCTGAGAGTGGGACAGTCTGTGTGTTAGTGAGGGAGGAGCTGATATCTGAGAGCGGGACAGGCAGTTTGTTAGTGAGGGAGGTGCTGGTATCTGAGAGTGGGACAGGCTGTGTGTTAGTGAGAGATGAGCTGGTATCTGAGAGTGGGACAATCTACGTGTTAGTGAGGGATGAGCTGGTATCTGAGAGTGGGACAGGCTGTGTCTTCGTGAGGGAGGAGCTGGTATCTGAGAGTGGGACAGGCTGTGTGTTAGGGAGAGAGGAGCTGGTATCTGAGTGTGGGACAGGCTGTGTTAGGAAGGGAGGAGCTGGTATGCGAGTGGGACAGGATGAGTGTTAGTGATGGAGGAGCTAGTATGTGAGAGGGGGAAAGTCAGTGTGTTTGTGAAGGAGGAGCCGGATTCTGAGAGTGGGACATGCTGAGTGTAAATGTGGGAGGAGTTGCTTTCTGAGAGTGGGACAGGCTGTGTGTTACTGAGGGAGCAGCTTGTATCTGAGAGTGGGACAGGCTGTGTGTCAGTGAGGGAGGGCCTGGTAGCTGAGAGTTGGACAGGTTGTATGTTAGTGAGGGAGGAGCTGGTATCTGTGAGTGCTACAATATTTGTGTTAGTTAGGGAGGAGAAGTATCTGAGACTGGGACTGGCTGTGTGTTACTGAGGGAGCAGCTTGTATCTGAGAGTGGGACAGGCAGTGTGTCAGTGAGGGAGGAGCTGGTATCTGAGAGAGGGACAGGCTGTGTGTTAGTTAGGGAGGAGCTGGCATCTGAGAATGAGACAGGCTGTGTGTTAGTGAGGGAGGAGCTGGAATCTGAGAGTGGGACAGGCTGTGTGTTAGTGAGGAAGGAGGTGGTTTCTGAGAGTTGGACAGGCTGTGTGTTAGTGAGGGAGGAGATGGTATCTGAGAGTGGGACAAGCTGTGTGTTAGTGAGGGAGGAGCTTGTATCTGTGAGTGGGACAGGCTGTGTGTAAGTGAGGGATGAGCTGGTATCTAAGATTGGGACAGGCTGAGTGTTAGTGAGGGAGGAGCTGGTTTCTGAGAGTTGGACAGGCTGTGTGTTAGTGAGGGAGGAGCTGTTAACTGAGAGTGGAACAGGCTGTGTGTTAGTGAGTGAGGAGCTGGAATCTGAGAGAGGGACAGGCAGTGTGTATGTGAGGGAGGAGCTGGTATCTGAGACTGGGACAGGCTGTGTGTTATTGAGGGAGGAGTTGGTATATGAGAGTGGGACAGGCTGTGTGTTAGTGAGGGAGGAGCTGGTATCTGAGAGTGGGACAGGCTGTGTGTTAGTGAGGGAGGAGCTGGTATATGAGAGTGGGACAGGCTGTGTGTTAGTGAGGGAGGAGCTGGTTTCTGAGAGTTGGACAGGCTGTGTGTTATTGAGGGAGGAGCTGTTATCTGACAGTGGAACAGGTTGTGTGTTAGTGTGGGAGGAGCTGGTATCAGTGAGTGGGACAGGCTGTGTGTTAGTGAGTGAGGAGCTGGAATCTGAGAGAGGGACAGGCTGTGTGTTAGTGAGGGAGGAGCTGGTATCTGAGACTGGGACAGGCTGTGTGTTATTGAGGGAGGAGCTGGAATCTGAGAGTGGGACAGGCTGTGTGTTAGTGAGGGAGGAGCTGGTATCTGAGAGTGGGACAGGCTGTGTGTTAGTGAGGGAGGAGCAGGTATCTGACAGTGGGACAGGCTGTGTGTTAGTGAGGGAGGAGCAGGTATCTGAGAGTGGGACAGACTGTGTGTTCGTGAGGAAGGAGCTGAAATCAGAGTGGAACAGGCTGAGTGTTAGTGAGGGAGGAGCTGGTATCTGAGACTGAGAAAGGTTGTGTTAGTGAGAGGGGAGCTGTTACCTGAGAGTGGGACAGGATGTGTGTAATTGAGGGAGGATCGGGTATCAAAGTGGGATAGGCTGAGTGTTAGGGAGGAGCTGGTATCTCAGCTTGTGACAGGCGGTGTGTTAATGAAGTTTGAGTTGGTATCTGAAATGTTGACAGGGTGTGTTCAAGTGAGTGAGAGGCTTGTATCTGACATTGGGACAGGCTGTGTGTAAGTGAGGGAGGAGCTGTTATCTGAGAGTGGGACAGGCTGTGTGTTAGAGAGGGAGGAGCTGGTATCTGAGAGTGGGACAGGCTGAGTGTTATTGAGGGAGGAGCTGATATCTGAGAGTGAGACAGTCTGTGTGTTAGTGAGGGAGGATCTGGTATCTGAGAGTAAGACAGGCTTTGTGTTAGTGATGGAGGAGCTGGTATCTGAGAGTGGGACAGTCTGAGTGTTAGTGAGGGAGGAGCTGGTATCTGAGATTGGGACAGGCTGTGTGTTTGTGATGGAGGAGCTGGTATCTGAGAGAGGGACAGGCTGTGTGTTAGTGAGGTAGGAGCGGGTATATGAGAGTGGGACAGGCTGTGTGTTAGTGAGGTTGGAGCTGGTATCTGAGAGTGGGTGAGGCTGTGTGTTAGTGAGGGAGGAGCTGGTATCTGAAAGTGGGACAGGCTGTGTCTTAGTGATGGAGGAGCTGGTATCTGAGAGTTGGACAGGCTTTGTGTTAGTGAGGAAGGAGCTGAAATCTGAGATCAGAACAGGCTGAGTGTTAGTGAGGGAGGCGCTGGTATCTGAGACTGAGACAGGTTGTGTTAGTGAGGGAGGAGCTGGTACCTGAGAGTGGGACAGGATGTGTGTTATTGAGGGAGGATCGGGTATCAAAGTGGGATAGACTGAGTGTTAGGCAGGAGCTGGTATCTCAGTTTGTGACAGGCTGTGTGTTAATGAGGTTTGAGTTCGTATCTGAAATGTTGACAGGGTGTGTTCATGTGAGTGAGGGGCTTGTATCTGACATTGGGACAGGCTGTGTGTAAGTGAGGGAGGAGCTGTTATCTGAGAGTGGGACAGGCTGTGTGTTAGTGAGGGAGGAGCAGGTATCTGACAGTGGGACAGGCTGTGTGTTAGTGAGGGAGGAGCAGGTATCTGAGAGTGGGACAGACTGTGTGTTCGTGAGGAAGGAGCTGAAATCAGAGTGGAACAGGCTGAGTGTTAGTGAGGGAGGAGCTGGTATCTGAGACTGAGAAAGGTTGTGTTAGTGAGAGGGGAGCTGTTACCTGAGAGTGGGACAGGATGTGTGTAATTGAGGGAGGATCGGGTATCAAAGTGGGATAGGCTGAGTGTTAGGGAGGAGCTGGTATCTCAGCTTGTGACAGGCGGTGTGTTAATGAAGTTTGAGTTGGTATCTGAAATGTTGACAGGGTGTGTTCAAGTGAGTGAGAGGCTTGTATCTGACATTGGGACAGGCTGTGTGTAAGTGAGGGAGGAGCTGTTATCTGAGAGTGGGACAGGCTGTGTGTTAGAGAGGGAGGAGCTGGTATCTGAGAGTGGGACAGGCTGAGTGTTATTGAGGGAGGAGCTGATATCTGAGAGTGAGACAGTCTGTGTGTTAGTGAGGGAGGATCTGGTATCTGAGAGTAAGACAGGCTTTGTGTTAGTGATGGAGGAGCTGGTATCTGAGAGTGGGACAGTCTGAGTGTTAGTGAGGGAGGAGCTGGTATCTGAGATTGGGACAGGCTGTGTGTTTGTGATGGAGGAGCTGGTATCTGAGAGAGGGACAGGCTGTGTGTTAGTGAGGTAGGAGCGGGTATATGAGAGTGGGACAGGCTGTGTGTTAGTGAGGTTGGAGCTGGTATCTGAGAGTGGGTGAGGCTGTGTGTTAGTGAGGGAGGAGCTGGTATCTGAAAGTGGGACAGGCTGTGTCTTAGTGATGGAGGAGCTGGTATCTGAGAGTTGGACAGGCTTTGTGTTAGTGAGGAAGGAGCTGAAATCTGAGATCGGAACAGGCTGAGTGTTAGTGAGGGAGGCGCTGGTATCTGAGACTGAGACAGGTTGTGTTAGTGAGGGAGGAGCTGGTACCTGAGAGTGGGACAGGATGTGTGTTATTGAGGGAGGATCGGGTATCAAATTGGGATAGACTGAGTGTTAGGCAGGAGCTGGTATCTCAGTTTGTGACAGGCTGTGTGTTAATGAGGTTTGAGTTCGTATCTGAAATGTTGACAGGGTGTGTTCATGTGAGTGAGGGGCTTGTATCTGACATTGGGACAGGCTGTGTGTAAGTGAGGGAGGAGCTGTTATCTGAGAGTGGGACAGGCTGTGTGTTAGTGAGGGAGGAGCTGGTATCTGAGAGTGGGACAGTCTGTGTGTTAGTGAGGGAGGAGCTGATATCTGAGAGCGGGACAGGCAGTTTGTTAGTGAGGGAGGTGCTGGTATCTGAGAGTGGGACAGGCTGTGTGTTAGTGAGAGATGAGCTGGTATCTGAGAGTGGGACAATCTACGTGTTAGTGAGGGATGAGCTGGTATCTGAGAGTGGGACAGGCTGTGTCTTCGTGAGGGAGGAGCTGGTATCTGAGAGTGGGACAGGCTGTGTGTTAGGGAGAGAGGAGCTGGTATCTGAGTGTGGGACAGGCTGTGTTAGGAAGGGAGGAGCTGGTATGCGAGTGGGACAGGATGAGTGTTAGTGATGGAGGAGCTAGTATGTGAGAGGGGGAAAGTCAGTGTGTTTGTGAAGGAGGAGCCGGATTCTGAGAGTGGGACATGCTGAGTGTAAATGTGGGAGGAGTTGCTTTCTGAGAGTGGGACAGGCTGTGTGTTACTGAGGGAGCAGCTTGTATCTGAGAGTGGGACAGGCTGTGTGTCAGTGAGGGAGGGCCTGGTAGCTGAGAGTTGGACAGGTTGTATGTTAGTGAGGGAGGAGCTGGTATCTGTGAGTGCTACAATATTTGTGTTAGTTAGGGAGGAGAAGTATCTGAGACTGGGACTGGCTGTGTGTTACTGAGGGAGCAGCTTGTATCTGAGAGTGGGACAGGCAGTGTGTCAGTGAGGGAGGAGCTGGTATCTGAGAGAGGGACAGGCTGTGTGTTAGTTAGGGAGGAGCTGGCATCTGAGAATGAGACAGGCTGTGTGTTAGTGAGGGAGGAGCTGGAATCTGAGAGTGGGACAGGCTGTGTGTTAGTGAGGAAGGAGGTGGTTTCTGAGAGTTGGACAGGCTGTGTGTTAGTGAGGGAGGAGATGGTATCTGAGAGTGGGACAAGCTGTGTGTTAGTGAGGGAGGAGCTTGTATCTGTGAGTGGGACAGGCTGTGTGTAAGTGAGGGATGAGCTGGTATCTAAGATTGGGACAGGCTGAGTGTTAGTGAGGGAGGAGCTGGTTTCTGAGAGTTGGACAGGCTGTGTGTTAGTGAGGGAGGAGCTGTTAACTGAGAGTGGAACAGGCTGTGTGTTAGTGAGTGAGGAGCTGGAATCTGAGAGAGGGACAGGCAGTGTGTATGTGAGGGAGGAGCTGGTATCTGAGACTGGGACAGGCTGTGTGTTATTGAGGGAGGAGTTGGTATATGAGAGTGGGACAGGCTGTGTGTTAGTGAGGGAGGAGCTGGTATCTGAGAGTGGGACAGGCTGTGTGTTAGTGAGGGAGGAGCTGGTATATGAGAGTGGGACAGGCTGTGATTTAGTGAGGGAGGAGATGCTATCTGAGTGTTGGTCAGGCTGTGTGTTTGTGAGGGAGGAGCTGGTATCTGAGTGTGGGACAGGCTGTGATTTAGTGAGGGAGGAGCTGGTATCTGAGAGTGGGACAGGCTGTGTGTTAGTGAGGTTGGAGCTGGTATCTGAGTGTGGGACGGGCTGTGTTAGTAAGGGAGGAGCTGGTATGCGAGTGGGACAGGATGTGTGTTTGTGATGGAGGAGCTAGTATGTGAGAGGGGGACAGACTGAGTGTTTGTGAAGGAGGAGCCGGATTCTGAGAGTGGGACTGGCTGTGTGTTACTGAGGGAGCAGCTGGTATCTGAGAGAGGGACAGGCTGTGTGTCAGTGAGGGAGCAGCTGGTAACTGAGAGTGGGACAGGCTGTGTGTCAGTGAGGGAGGGACTGGTACCTGAGATTTGGACAGGTTGTATGTTAGTGAGGGAGGAGCTGGTATCTGAGAGTGGGACATGCTGTTTGTAAGTGAGGGAGGAGCTGGTATCTGAGAGATGGCCAGGCTGTGTGTTAGTTAGGGAGGAGCTGGTATCTGAGAATGAGACAGGCTGTGTGTTAGTGAGGGAGGAGCTGTTATCTGAGAGCGGGACAGGCTGTTTGTTAGTGAGGGAGGTGCTGGTATCTGAGAGTGGGACAGGCTGTGTGTTAGTGAGAGATGAGCTGGTATCTGAGAGTGGGACAGCCTGTGTGTTAGTGAGGGAGGAGCTGGTATCTCAGTGTGGGACAGGCTGAGTGTTAGTGAGGGAGGAGTTGGGATCTTAGAGTGGGACAGGCTGTGATTTAGTGAGGGAGGAGCTGGTATCTGAGAGTGGGACAGGCTGTGTGTTAGTGAGGGAGGAGCTGGTATCTGAGTGTGGGACAGGCTGTGTTAGGAAGGGAGGAGCTGGTATGCGAGTGGGACAGGATGTGTGTTAGTGATGGAGGAGCTAGTATGTGAGAGGGGGGAAGTCTGTGTGTTTGTGAAGGAGGAGCCGGATTCTGAGAGTGGGACATGCTGAGTGTTAATGAGGGAGGAGTTGCTTTCTGAGAGTGGGACAGGCTGTGTGTTACTGAGGGAGCAGCTTGTATCTGAGAGTGGGACAGGCTGTGTGTCAGTGAGGGAGGGACTGGTAGCTGAGAGTTGGACATGTTGTGTGTTGGTGAGGGAGGAGCTGCTATCTGAGAGTGGGACAGGCTGTGTGTTAGTGAGGTTGGAGCTGGTATCTGAGAGTGGGACAGGCAGTGTTAGTGATGGAGGAGCTGGTATGCGAGTGGGACAGGATGTGTGTTAGTGATGGAGGAGCTAGTATGTGAGAGGGGGACAGACTGTGTGTTTGTGAAGGAGGAGCCGGATTCTGAGAGTGGGACAGGCTGTGTGTTACTGAGGGAGCAGCTGGTATCTGAGAGAGGGACAGGCTGTGTGTCAGTGAGGGAGCAGCTGGTAACTGAGAGTGGGACAGGCTGTGTGTCAGTGAGGGAGGAGCACGTATCTGAGATTGAGACAGGCTGCGTGTTAGTGATGAAGGAGCAGGTATCTGAGAGTGGGACAGGCTGTGTGTTAGTGAGGGAGGAGCTTGTATCTGAGTTTGGGACACATTGTGTGTTAGTGATGGAGGAGCAGGTATCTGAGAGTGGGACGTGCAATGTGTCAAGGAGGGAAGAGCTGGTATCTGAGAGTGGGACAGGCTGTGTGTTAGTGATGGAGGAGCAGGTATCTGAGAGTGGGGCAGGCTGTGTGTTAGTGAGGGAGGAGCTGGGAACTGAGAGTGAGACAGACTGTGTGTTAGTGAGGGAGGAGCTGGGAACTGAGAGTGAGACAGACTGTGTGTTAGTGAGGGAGGAGCTGGTATCTGAGAGTAAGAAAGGCTTTGTGTTAGTGAAGGAGGAGCTGCTAACTGAGAGTGGGACAGGTTGTGTTTAAGTGAGGGAGGGGCTGGTATCTGAGAGTGCGAAAGGCTGTGTGTTAGTGAGGGATGAGCTGGTATCAGAGAGTGGGACAGGCTGTGTGTTAGTGAGGGAGGAGCTGGTATCTGAGAGTGGAACAGGCTGTGTGTTAGAGAGGGAGGAGCTGGTATCTGAGAGTGGGACAGGCTGTGTGTTAGTGAGGGAGGAGCTGGTATCTGAGAGTGGGACAGGCTGTGTGTTAGTGAGGGAGGAGCTGGTATCTGAGAGTGGGACAGGCTGTTATTGAGGGAGGAGCTGGTATCTGAGAGTGGGACAGGCTGTGTGTTAGTGAGGGAGGAGCTGATATCTGAGTGTGGGAATGGCTGTGTGTTAGTGAGGGAGGAGCAGATATCTGAGTGTGGGACAGGCTGAGTGTTACTGAGGGAGCAGCTGGTATCTCAGAGTGGGACAGGCTGCGTGTTAGTGAGGGAGGAGCAGCAATCTGACAGTGGGACAGGCTGAATGATAGTGACGGAGGAGCTTGCATCTAAGTGTGGGACAGGCTGTGTGTTAGATAAGGAGGGACAGGTATCTGAGAGTTGGACAGTTTGTATGTTAGTGAGGTGGGAGCTGGTATCTGAGAGTGGGACAATATTTGTGTTAGTTAGGGAGGAGAAGTATCTGAGAGTGGGATGTGCTGTCTTTTAGAGAGGGAGGAACTGGAATCTGAGAGTGGGACAGATTGTGTATTACTGAGGGAGGAGCTGGTATCTGAGAATGGGACAGGCTGTGTGTTAGTGAGGTTGGAGCTGGTATCTGAGAGTGGGTGAGGCTGTGTGTTAGTGAGGGAGGAGCTGGTATCTGAAAGTGGGACAGGCTGTGTCTTAGTGATGGAGGAGCTGGTATCTGAGAGTTGGACAGGCTGTGTGTTAGTGAGGAAGGAGCTGAAATCTGAGATCGGATCAGGCTGAGTGTTAGTGAGGGAGGCGCTGGTATCTGAGACTGAGACAGGTTGTGTTAGTGAGGGAGGAGCTGGTACCTGAGAGTCGGACAGGATGTTTGTTATTGAGGGAGGATCGGGTATCAAAGTGGGATAGGCTGAGTGTTAGGCAGGAGCTGGTATCTCAGTTTGTGACAGGCTGTGTGTTAATGAGGTTTGAGTTCGTATCTGAAATGTTGACAGGGTGTGTTCAAGTGAGTGAGGGGCTTGTATCTGACAATGGGACAGGCTGTGTGTAAGTGAGGGAGGAGCTGTTATCTGAGAGTGGGACAGGCTGTGTGTTAGTGAGGGAGGAGCTGGTATCTGAGATTGGGACAGTGTGCGTGTTAGTGAGGGTGGAGCTGATATCTGAGAGCGGGACAGGCTGTTTGTTAGTGAGGGAGGTGCTGGTATCTGAGAGTGGGACAGGCTGTGTGTTTGTGAGAGATGAGCTGGTATCTGAGAGTGGGACAATCTACGTGTTAGTGAGGGATGAGCTGGTATCTGAGAGTGGGACAGGCTGTGTCTTCGTGAGGGAGGAGCTGGTATCTGACAGTGGGACATGCTGTGATTTAGTGTGGGAGGAGGTGGTATCTGAGAGTGGGACAGGCTGTGTGTTAGGGAGAGAGGAGCTGGTATCTGAGTGTGGGAAAGGCTGTGTTAGGAAGGGAGGAGCTGGTATGCGAGTGGGACAGGATGAGTGTTAGTGATGGAGGAGCTAGTATTTGAGAGGGGGAAAGTCTGTGTGTTTGTGAAGGAGGAGCCGGATTCTGAGAGTGGGACATGCTGAGTGTAAATGAGGGAGGAGTTGCTTTCTGAGAGTGGGACAGGCTGTGTGTTACTGAGGGAGCAGCTTGTATCTGAGAGTGGGACAGGCTGTGTGTCAGTGAGGGAGGGCCTGGTAGCTGAGAGTTGGACAGGTTGTATGTTAGTGAGGGAGGAGCTGGTATCTGTGAGTGCTACAATATTTGTGTTAGTTAGGGAGGAGAAGTATCTGAGACTGGGACTGGCTGTGTGTTACTGAGGGAGCAGCTTGTATCTGAGAGTGGGACAGGCTGTGTGTCAGTGAGGGAGGAGCTGGTATCTGAGAGTGGGACAGGCTGTGTGTTAGTGAGGAAGGAGCTGGTATCTGAGAGAGGGACAGGCTGTGTGTTAGTGAGGAAGGAGCTGGTATCTGAGAGAGGGACAGGCTGTGTGTTAGTGATGGAGGAGCTGGAATCTGAGAGTGGGACAGGCTGTGTGTTAGTGAGGAAGGAGGTTGTTTCTGAGAGTTGGACAGGCTGTGTGTTAGTGAGGGAGGAGATGGTATCTGAGAGTGGGACAAGCTGTGTGTTAGTGAGGGAGGAGCTTGTATCTGTGAGTGGGACAGGCTGTGTGTAAGTGAGGGATGAGCTGGTATCTATGAGTGGGACAGGCTGAGTGTTAGTGAGGGAGGAGCTGGTTTCTGAGAGTTGGACAGGCTGTGTGTTAGTGAGGGAGGAGCTGTTATCGGAGAGTGGAACAGGCTGTGTGTTAGTGAGTGAGGAGCTGGAATCTGAGAGAGGGACAGGCAGTGTGTATGTGAGGGAGGAGCTGGTATCTGAGACTGGGACAGGCTGTGTGTTATTGAGGGAGGAGTGGTATATGAGAGTGGGACAGGCTGTGTGTTAGTGAGGGAGGAGCTGGTATCTGAGAGTGGGACAGGCTGTGTGTTAGTGAGGGAGGAGCTGGTATATGAGAGTGGGACAGGCTGTGATTTAGTGAGGGAGGAGATGCTATCTGAGTGTTGGTCAGGCTGTGTGTTTGTGAGGGAGGTGCTGGTATCTGAGTGTGGGACAGGCTGTGATTTAGTGAGGGAGGAGCTGGTATCTGAGAGTGGGACAGGCTGTGTGTTAGTGAGGTTGGAGCTGGTATCTGAGTGAGGGACGGGCTGTGTTAGTAAGGGAGGAGCTGGTATGCGAGTGGGACAGGATGTGTGTTTGTGATGGAGGAGCTAGTATGTGAGAGGGGGACAGACTGAGTGTTTGTGAAGGAGGAGCCGGATTCTGAGAGTGGGACTGGCTGTGTGTTACTGAGGGAGCAGCTGGTATCTGAGAGAGGGACAGGCTGTGTGTCAGTGAGGGAGCAGCTGGTAACTGAGAGTGGGACAGGCTGTGTGTCAGTGAGGGAGGGACTGGTACCTGAGATTTGGACAGGTTGTATGTTAGTGAGGGAGGAGCTGGTATCTGAGAGTGGGACATGCTGTTTGTAAGTGAGGGAGGAGCTGGTATCTGAGAGATGGCCAGGCTGTGTGTTAGTTAGGGAGGAGCTGGTATCTGAGAATGAGACAGGCTGTGTGTTAGTGAGGGAGGAGCTGTTATCTGAGAGCGGGACAGGCTGTTTGTTAGTGAGGGAGGTGCTGGTATCTGAGAGTGGGACAGGCTGTGTGTTAGTGAGAGATGAGCTGGTATCTGAGAGTGGGACAGCCTGTGTGTTAGTGAGGGAGGAGCTGGTATCTCAGTGTGGGACAGGCTGAGTGTTAGTGAGGGAGGAGTTGGGATCTTAGAGTGGGACAGGCTGTGATTTAGTGAGGGAGGAGCTGGTATCTGAGAGTGGGACAGGCTGTGTGTTAGTGAGGGAGGAGCTGGTATCTGAGTGTGGGACAGGCTGTGTTAGGAAGGGAGGAGCTGGTATGCGAGTGGGACAGGATGTGTGTTAGTGATGGAGGAGCTAGTATGTGAGAGGGGGGAAGTCTGTGTGTTTGTGAAGGAGGAGCCGGATTCTGAGAGTGGGACATGCTGAGTGTTAATGAGGGAGGAGTTGCTTTCTGAGAGTGGGACAGGCTGTGTGTTACTGAGGGAGCAGCTTGTATCTGAGAGTGGGACAGGCTGTGTGTCAGTGAGGGAGGGACTGGTAGCTGAGAGTTGGACATGTTGTGTGTTGGTGAGGGAGGAGCTGCTATCTGAGAGTGGGACAGGCTGTGTGTTAGTGAGGTTGGAGCTGGTATCTGAGAGTGGGACAGGCAGTGTTAGTGATGGAGGAGCTGGTATGCGAGTGGGACAGGATGTGTGTTAGTGATGGAGGAGCTAGTATGTGAGAGGGGGACAGACTGTGTGTTTGTGAAGGAGGAGCCGGATTCTGAGAGTGGGACAGGCTGTGTGTTACTGAGGGAGCAGCTGGTATCTGAGAGAGGGACAGGCTGTGTGTCAGTGAGGGAGCAGCTGGTAACTGAGAGTGGGACAGGCTGTGTGTCAGTGAGGGAGGAGCACGTATCTGAGATTGAGACAGGCTGCGTGTTAGTGATGAAGGAGCAGGTATCTGAGAGTGGGACAGGCTGTGTGTTAGTGAGGGAGGAGCTTGTATCTGAGTTTGGGACACATTGTGTGTTAGTGATGGAGGAGCAGGTATCTGAGAGTGGGACGTGCAATGTGTCAAGGAGGGAAGAGCTGGTATCTGAGAGTGGGACAGGCTGTGTGTTAGTGATGGAGGAGCAGGTATCTGAGAGTGGGGCAGGCTGTGTGTTAGTGAGGGAGGAGCTGGGAACTGAGAGTGAGACAGACTGTGTGTTAGTGAGGGAGGAGCTGGGAACTGAGAGTGAGACAGACTGTGTGTTAGTGAGGGAGGAGCTGGTATCTGAGAGTAAGAAAGGCTTTGTGTTAGTGAAGGAGGAGCTGCTAACTGAGAGTGGGACAGGTTGTGTTTAAGTGAGGGAGGGGCTGGTATCTGAGAGTGCGAAAGGCTGTGTGTTAGTGAGGGATGAGCTGGTATCAGAGAGTGGGACAGGCTGTGTGTTAGTGAGGGAGGAGCTGGTATCTGAGAGTGGAACAGGCTGTGTGTTAGAGAGGGAGGAGCTGGTATCTGAGAGTGGGACAGGCTGTGTGTTAGTGAGGGAGGAGCTGGTATCTGAGAGTGGGACAGGCTGTGTGTTAGTGAGGGAGGAGCTGGTATCTGAGAGTGGGACAGGCTGTTATTGAGGGAGGAGCTGGTATCTGAGAGTGGGACAGGCTGTGTGTTAGTGAGGGAGGAGCTGATATCTGAGTGTGGGAATGGCTGTGTGTTAGTGAGGGAGGAGCAGATATCTGAGTGTGGGACAGGCTGAGTGTTACTGAGGGAGCAGCTGGTATCTCAGAGTGGGACAGGCTGCGTGTTAGTGAGGGAGGAGCAGCAATCTGACAGTGGGACAGGCTGAATGATAGTGACGGAGGAGCTTGCATCTAAGTGTGGGA
This sequence comes from Isurus oxyrinchus, assembly GCA_026770705.1. Taxonomy (NCBI): domain Eukaryota; kingdom Metazoa; phylum Chordata; class Chondrichthyes; order Lamniformes; family Lamnidae; genus Isurus; species Isurus oxyrinchus. Next base: position 1,930,320 of record JANJGN010000094.1, on the reverse strand, counting down.
CAGGCTGTGTGTTAGATAAGGAGGGACAGGTATCTGAGAGTTGGACAGTTTGTATGTTAGTGAGGTGGGAGCTGGTATCTGAGAGTGGGACAATATTTGTGTTAGTTAGGGAGGAGAAGTATCTGAGAGTGGGATGTGCTGTCTTTTAGAGAGGGAGGAACTGGAATCTGAGAGTGGGACAGATTGTGTATTACTGAGGGAGGAGCTGGTATCTGAGAATGGGACAGGCTGTGTGTTAGTGAGGTTGGAGCTGGTATCTGAGAGTGGGTGAGGCTGTGTGTTAGTGAGGGAGGAGCTGGTATCTGAAAGTGGGACAGGCTGTGTCTTAGTGATGGAGGAGCTGGTATCTGAGAGTTGGACAGGCTGTGTGTTAGTGAGGAAGGAGCTGAAATCTGAGATCGGATCAGGCTGAGTGTTAGTGAGGGAGGCGCTGGTATCTGAGACTGAGACAGGTTGTGTTAGTGAGGGAGGAGCTGGTACCTGAGAGTCGGACAGGATGTTTGTTATTGAGGGAGGATCGGGTATCAAAGTGGGATAGGCTGAGTGTTAGGCAGGAGCTGGTATCTCAGTTTGTGACAGGCTGTGTGTTAATGAGGTTTGAGTTCGTATCTGAAATGTTGACAGGGTGTGTTCAAGTGAGTGAGGGGCTTGTATCTGACAATGGGACAGGCTGTGTGTAAGTGAGGGAGGAGCTGTTATCTGAGAGTGGGACAGGCTGTGTGTTAGTGAGGGAGGAGCTGGTATCTGAGATTGGGACAGTGTGCGTGTTAGTGAGGGTGGAGCTGATATCTGAGAGCGGGACAGGCTGTTTGTTAGTGAGGGAGGTGCTGGTATCTGAGAGTGGGACAGGCTGTGTGTTTGTGAGAGATGAGCTGGTATCTGAGAGTGGGACAATCTACGTGTTAGTGAGGGATGAGCTGGTATCTGAGAGTGGGACAGGCTGTGTCTTCGTGAGGGAGGAGCTGGTATCTGACAGTGGGACATGCTGTGATTTAGTGTGGGAGGAGGTGGTATCTGAGAGTGGGACAGGCTGTGTGTTAGGGAGAGAGGAGCTGGTATCTGAGTGTGGGAAAGGCTGTGTTAGGAAGGGAGGAGCTGGTATGCGAGTGGGACAGGATGAGTGTTAGTGATGGAGGAGCTAGTATTTGAGAGGGGGAAAGTCTGTGTGTTTGTGAAGGAGGAGCCGGATTCTGAGAGTGGGACATGCTGAGTGTAAATGAGGGAGGAGTTGCTTTCTGAGAGTGGGACAGGCTGTGTGTTACTGAGGGAGCAGCTTGTATCTGAGAGTGGGACAGGCTGTGTGTCAGTGAGGGAGGGCCTGGTAGCTGAGAGTTGGACAGGTTGTATGTTAGTGAGGGAGGAGCTGGTATCTGTGAGTGCTACAATATTTGTGTTAGTTAGGGAGGAGAAGTATCTGAGACTGGGACTGGCTGTGTGTTACTGAGGGAGCAGCTTGTATCTGAGAGTGGGACAGGCTGTGTGTCAGTGAGGGAGGAGCTGGTATCTGAGAGTGGGACAGGCTGTGTGTTAGTGAGGAAGGAGCTGGTATCTGAGAGAGGGACAGGCTGTGTGTTAGTGAGGAAGGAGCTGGTATCTGAGAGAGGGACAGGCTGTGTGTTAGTGATGGAGGAGCTGGAATCTGAGAGTGGGACAGGCTGTGTGTTAGTGAGGAAGGAGGTTGTTTCTGAGAGTTGGACAGGCTGTGTGTTAGTGAGGGAGGAGATGGTATCTGAGAGTGGGACAAGCTGTGTGTTAGTGAGGGAGGAGCTTGTATCTGTGAGTGGGACAGGCTGTGTGTAAGTGAGGGATGAGCTGGTATCTATGAGTGGGACAGGCTGAGTGTTAGTGAGGGAGGAGCTGGTTTCTGAGAGTTGGACAGGCTGTGTGTTAGTGAGGGAGGAGCTGTTATCGGAGAGTGGAACAGGCTGTGTGTTAGTGAGTGAGGAGCTGGAATCTGAGAGAGGGACAGGCAGTGTGTATGTGAGGGAGGAGCTGGTATCTGAGACTGGGACAGGCTGTGTGTTATTGAGGGAGGAGTGGTATATGAGAGTGGGACAGGCTGTGTGTTAGTGAGGGAGGAGCTGGTATCTGAGAGTGGGACAGGCTGTGTGTTAGTGAGGGAGGAGCTGGTATATGAGAGTGGGACAGGCTGTGATTTAGTGAGGGAGGAGATGCTATCTGAGTGTTGGTCAGGCTGTGTGTTTGTGAGGGAGGTGCTGGTATCTGAGTGTGGGACAGGCTGTGATTTAGTGAGGGAGGAGCTGGTATCTGAGAGTGGGACAGGCTGTGTGTTAGTGAGGTTGGAGCTGGTATCTGAGTGAGGGACGGGCTGTGTTAGTAAGGGAGGAGCTGGTATGCGAGTGGGACAGGATGTGTGTTTGTGATGGAGGAGCTAGTATGTGAGAGGGGGACAGACTGAGTGTTTGTGAAGGAGGAGCCGGATTCTGAGAGTGGGACTGGCTGTGTGTTACTGAGGGAGCAGCTGGTATCTGAGAGAGGGACAGGCTGTGTGTCAGTGAGGGAGCAGCTGGTAACTGAGAGTGGGACAGGCTGTGTGTCAGTGAGGGAGGGACTGGTACCTGAGATTTGGACAGGTTGTATGTTAGTGAGGGAGGAGCTGGTATCTGAGAGTGGGACATGCTGTTTGTAAGTGAGGGAGGAGCTGGTATCTGAGAGATGGCCAGGCTGTGTGTTAGTTAGGGAGGAGCTGGTATCTGAGAATGAGACAGGCTGTGTGTTAGTGAGGGAGGAGCTGTTATCTGAGAGCGGGACAGGCTGTTTGTTAGTGAGGGAGGTGCTGGTATCTGAGAGTGGGACAGGCTGTGTGTTAGTGAGAGATGAGCTGGTATCTGAGAGTGGGACAGCCTGTGTGTTAGTGAGGGAGGAGCTGGTATCTCAGTGTGGGACAGGCTGAGTGTTAGTGAGGGAGGAGTTGGGATCTTAGAGTGGGACAGGCTGTGATTTAGTGAGGGAGGAGCTGGTATCTGAGAGTGGGACAGGCTGTGTGTTAGTGAGGGAGGAGCTGGTATCTGAGTGTGGGACAGGCTGTGTTAGGAAGGGAGGAGCTGGTATGCGAGTGGGACAGGATGTGTGTTAGTGATGGAGGAGCTAGTATGTGAGAGGGGGGAAGTCTGTGTGTTTGTGAAGGAGGAGCCGGATTCTGAGAGTGGGACATGCTGAGTGTTAATGAGGGAGGAGTTGCTTTCTGAGAGTGGGACAGGCTGTGTGTTACTGAGGGAGCAGCTTGTATCTGAGAGTGGGACAGGCTGTGTGTCAGTGAGGGAGGGACTGGTAGCTGAGAGTTGGACATGTTGTGTGTTGGTGAGGGAGGAGCTGCTATCTGAGAGTGGGACAGGCTGTGTGTTAGTGAGGTTGGAGCTGGTATCTGAGAGTGGGACAGGCAGTGTTAGTGATGGAGGAGCTGGTATGCGAGTGGGACAGGATGTGTGTTAGTGATGGAGGAGCTAGTATGTGAGAGGGGGACAGACTGTGTGTTTGTGAAGGAGGAGCCGGATTCTGAGAGTGGGACAGGCTGTGTGTTACTGAGGGAGCAGCTGGTATCTGAGAGAGGGACAGGCTGTGTGTCAGTGAGGGAGCAGCTGGTAACTGAGAGTGGGACAGGCTGTGTGTCAGTGAGGGAGGAGCACGTATCTGAGATTGAGACAGGCTGCGTGTTAGTGATGAAGGAGCAGGTATCTGAGAGTGGGACAGGCTGTGTGTTAGTGAGGGAGGAGCTTGTATCTGAGTTTGGGACACATTGTGTGTTAGTGATGGAGGAGCAGGTATCTGAGAGTGGGACGTGCAATGTGTCAAGGAGGGAAGAGCTGGTATCTGAGAGTGGGACAGGCTGTGTGTTAGTGATGGAGGAGCAGGTATCTGAGAGTGGGGCAGGCTGTGTGTTAGTGAGGGAGGAGCTGGGAACTGAGAGTGAGACAGACTGTGTGTTAGTGAGGGAGGAGCTGGGAACTGAGAGTGAGACAGACTGTGTGTTAGTGAGGGAGGAGCTGGTATCTGAGAGTAAGAAAGGCTTTGTGTTAGTGAAGGAGGAGCTGCTAACTGAGAGTGGGACAGGTTGTGTTTAAGTGAGGGAGGGGCTGGTATCTGAGAGTGCGAAAGGCTGTGTGTTAGTGAGGGATGAGCTGGTATCAGAGAGTGGGACAGGCTGTGTGTTAGTGAGGGAGGAGCTGGTATCTGAGAGTGGAACAGGCTGTGTGTTAGAGAGGGAGGAGCTGGTATCTGAGAGTGGGACAGGCTGTGTGTTAGTGAGGGAGGAGCTGGTATCTGAGAGTGGGACAGGCTGTGTGTTAGTGAGGGAGGAGCTGGTATCTGAGAGTGGGACAGGCTGTTATTGAGGGAGGAGCTGGTATCTGAGAGTGGGACAGGCTGTGTGTTAGTGAGGGAGGAGCTGATATCTGAGTGTGGGAATGGCTGTGTGTTAGTGAGGGAGGAGCAGATATCTGAGTGTGGGACAGGCTGAGTGTTACTGAGGGAGCAGCTGGTATCTCAGAGTGGGACAGGCTGCGTGTTAGTGAGGGAGGAGCAGCAATCTGACAGTGGGACAGGCTGAATGATAGTGACGGAGGAGCTTGCATCTAAGTGTGGGACAGGCTGTGTGTTAGATAAGGAGGGACAGGTATCTGAGAGTTGGACAGTTTGTATGTTAGTGAGGTGGGAGCTGGTATCTGAGAGTGGGACAATATTTGTGTTAGTTAGGGAGGAGAAGTATCTGAGAGTGGGATGTGCTGTCTTTTAGAGAGGGAGGAACTGGAATCTGAGAGTGGGACAGATTGTGTATTACTGAGGGAGGAGCTGGTATCTGAGAATGGGACAGGCTGTGTGTTAGTGAGGTTGGAGCTGGTATCTGAGAGTGGGTGAGGCTGTGTGTTAGTGAGGGAGGAGCTGGTATCTGAAAGTGGGACAGGCTGTGTCTTAGTGATGGAGGAGCTGGTATCTGAGAGTTGGACAGGCTGTGTGTTAGTGAGGAAGGAGCTGAAATCTGAGATCGGATCAGGCTGAGTGTTAGTGAGGGAGGCGCTGGTATCTGAGACTGAGACAGGTTGTGTTAGTGAGGGAGGAGCTGGTACCTGAGAGTCGGACAGGATGTTTGTTATTGAGGGAGGATCGGGTATCAAAGTGGGATAGGCTGAGTGTTAGGCAGGAGCTGGTATCTCAGTTTGTGACAGGCTGTGTGTTAATGAGGTTTGAGTTCGTATCTGAAATGTTGACAGGGTGTGTTCAAGTGAGTGAGGGGCTTGTATCTGACAATGGGACAGGCTGTGTGTAAGTGAGGGAGGAGCTGTTATCTGAGAGTGGGACAGGCTGTGTGTTAGTGAGGGAGGAGCTGGTATCTGAGATTGGGACAGTGTGCGTGTTAGTGAGGGTGGAGCTGATATCTGAGAGCGGGACAGGCTGTTTGTTAGTGAGGGAGGTGCTGGTATCTGAGAGTGGGACAGGCTGTGTGTTTGTGAGAGATGAGCTGGTATCTGAGAGTGGGACAATCTACGTGTTAGTGAGGGATGAGCTGGTATCTGAGAGTGGGACAGGCTGTGTCTTCGTGAGGGAGGAGCTGGTATCTGACAGTGGGACATGCTGTGATTTAGTGTGGGAGGAGGTGGTATCTGAGAGTGGGACAGGCTGTGTGTTAGGGAGAGAGGAGCTGGTATCTGAGTGTGGGAAAGGCTGTGTTAGGAAGGGAGGAGCTGGTATGCGAGTGGGACAGGATGAGTGTTAGTGATGGAGGAGCTAGTATTTGAGAGGGGGAAAGTCTGTGTGTTTGTGAAGGAGGAGCCGGATTCTGAGAGTGGGACATGCTGAGTGTAAATGAGGGAGGAGTTGCTTTCTGAGAGTGGGACAGGCTGTGTGTTACTGAGGGAGCAGCTTGTATCTGAGAGTGGGACAGGCTGTGTGTCAGTGAGGGAGGGCCTGGTAGCTGAGAGTTGGACAGGTTGTATGTTAGTGAGGGAGGAGCTGGTATCTGTGAGTGCTACAATATTTGTGTTAGTTAGGGAGGAGAAGTATCTGAGACTGGGACTGGCTGTGTGTTACTGAGGGAGCAGCTTGTATCTGAGAGTGGGACAGGCTGTGTGTCAGTGAGGGAGGAGCTGGTATCTGAGAGTGGGACAGGCTGTGTGTTAGTGAGGAAGGAGCTGGTATCTGAGAGAGGGACAGGCTGTGTGTTAGTGAGGAAGGAGCTGGTATCTGAGAGAGGGACAGGCTGTGTGTTAGTGATGGAGGAGCTGGAATCTGAGAGTGGGACAGGCTGTGTGTTAGTGAGGAAGGAGGTTGTTTCTGAGAGTTGGACAGGCTGTGTGTTAGTGAGGGAGGAGATGGTATCTGAGAGTGGGACAAGCTGTGTGTTAGTGAGGGAGGAGCTTGTATCTGTGAGTGGGACAGGCTGTGTGTAAGTGAGGGATGAGCTGGTATCTATGAGTGGGACAGGCTGAGTGTTAGTGAGGGAGGAGCTGGTTTCTGAGAGTTGGACAGGCTGTGTGTTAGTGAGGGAGGAGCTGTTATCGGAGAGTGGAACAGGCTGTGTGTTAGTGAGTGAGGAGCTGGAATCTGAGAGAGGGACAGGCAGTGTGTATGTGAGGGAGGAGCTGGTATCTGAGACTGGGACAGGCTGTGTGTTATTGAGGGAGGAGTGGTATATGAGAGTGGGACAGGCTGTGTGTTAGTGAGGGAGGAGCTGGTATCTGAGAGTGGGACAGGCTGTGTGTTAGTGAGGGAGGAGCTGGTATATGAGAGTGGGACAGGCTGTGATTTAGTGAGGGAGGAGATGCTATCTGAGTGTTGGTCAGGCTGTGTGTTTGTGAGGGAGGTGCTGGTATCTGAGTGTGGGACAGGCTGTGATTTAGTGAGGGAGGAGCTGGTATCTGAGAGTGGGACAGGCTGTGTGTTAGTGAGGTTGGAGCTGGTATCTGAGTGAGGGACGGGCTGTGTTAGTAAGGGAGGAGCTGGTATGCGAGTGGGACAGGATGTGTGTTTGTGATGGAGGAGCTAGTATGTGAGAGGGGGACAGACTGAGTGTTTGTGAAGGAGGAGCCGGATTCTGAGAGTGGGACTGGCTGTGTGTTACTGAGGGAGCAGCTGGTATCTGAGAGAGGGACAGGCTGTGTGTCAGTGAGGGAGCAGCTGGTAACTGAGAGTGGGACAGGCTGTGTGTCAGTGAGGGAGGGACTGGTACCTGAGATTTGGACAGGTTGTATGTTAGTGAGGGAGGAGCTGGTATCTGAGAGTGGGACATGCTGTTTGTAAGTGAGGGAGGAGCTGGTATCTGAGAGATGGCCAGGCTGTGTGTTAGTTAGGGAGGAGCTGGTATCTGAGAATGAGACAGGCTGTGTGTTAGTGAGGGAGGAGCTGTTATCTGAGAGCGGGACAGGCTGTTTGTTAGTGAGGGAGGTGCTGGTATCTGAGAGTGGGACAGGCTGTGTGTTAGTGAGAGATGAGCTGGTATCTGAGAGTGGGACAGCCTGTGTGTTAGTGAGGGAGGAGCTGGTATCTCAGTGTGGGACAGGCTGAGTGTTAGTGAGGGAGGAGTTGGGATCTTAGAGTGGGACAGGCTGTGATTTAGTGAGGGAGGAGCTGGTATCTGAGAGTGGGACAGGCTGTGTGTTAGTGAGGGAGGAGCTGGTATCTGAGTGTGGGACAGGCTGTGTTAGGAAGGGAGGAGCTGGTATGCGAGTGGGACAGGATGTGTGTTAGTGATGGAGGAGCTAGTATGTGAGAGGGGGGAAGTCTGTGTGTTTGTGAAGGAGGAGCCGGATTCTGAGAGTGGGACATGCTGAGTGTTAATGAGGGAGGAGTTGCTTTCTGAGAGTGGGACAGGCTGTGTGTTACTGAGGGAGCAGCTTGTATCTGAGAGTGGGACAGGCTGTGTGTCAGTGAGGGAGGGACTGGTAGCTGAGAGTTGGACATGTTGTGTGTTGGTGAGGGAGGAGCTGCTATCTGAGAGTGGGACAGGCTGTGTGTTAGTGAGGTTGGAGCTGGTATCTGAGAGTGGGACAGGCAGTGTTAGTGATGGAGGAGCTGGTATGCGAGTGGGACAGGATGTGTGTTAGTGATGGAGGAGCTAGTATGTGAGAGGGGGACAGACTGTGTGTTTGTGAAGGAGGAGCCGGATTCTGAGAGTGGGACAGGCTGTGTGTTACTGAGGGAGCAGCTGGTATCTGAGAGAGGGACAGGCTGTGTGTCAGTGAGGGAGCAGCTGGTAACTGAGAGTGGGACAGGCTGTGTGTCAGTGAGGGAGGAGCACGTATCTGAGATTGAGACAGGCTGCGTGTTAGTGATGAAGGAGCAGGTATCTGAGAGTGGGACAGGCTGTGTGTTAGTGAGGGAGGAGCTTGTATCTGAGTTTGGGACACATTGTGTGTTAGTGATGGAGGAGCAGGTATCTGAGAGTGGGACGTGCAATGTGTCAAGGAGGGAAGAGCTGGTATCTGAGAGTGGGACAGGCTGTGTGTTAGTGATGGAGGAGCAGGTATCTGAGAGTGGGGCAGGCTGTGTGTTAGTGAGGGAGGAGCTGGGAACTGAGAGTGAGACAGACTGTGTGTTAGTGAGGGAGGAGCTGGGAACTGAGAGTGAGACAGACTGTGTGTTAGTGAGGGAGGAGCTGGTATCTGAGAGTAAGAAAGGCTTTGTGTTAGTGAAGGAGGAGCTGCTAACTGAGAGTGGGACAGGTTGTGTTTAAGTGAGGGAGGGGCTGGTATCTGAGAGTGCGAAAGGCTGTGTGTTAGTGAGGGATGAGCTGGTATCAGAGAGTGGGACAGGCTGTGTGTTAGTGAGGGAGGAGCTGGTATCTGAGAGTGGAACAGGCTGTGTGTTAGAGAGGGAGGAGCTGGTATCTGAGAGTGGGACAGGCTGTGTGTTAGTGAGGGAGGAGCTGGTATCTGAGAGTGGGACAGGCTGTGTGTTAGTGAGGGAGGAGCTGGTATCTGAGAGTGGGACAGGCTGTTATTGAGGGAGGAGCTGGTATCTGAGAGTGGGACAGGCTGTGTGTTAGTGAGGGAGGAGCTGATATCTGAGTGTGGGAATGGCTGTGTGTTAGTGAGGGAGGAGCAGATATCTGAGTGTGGGACAGGCTGAGTGTTACTGAGGGAGCAGCTGGTATCTCAGAGTGGGACAGGCTGCGTGTTAGTGAGGGAGGAGCAGCAATCTGACAGTGGGACAGGCTGAATGATAGTGACGGAGGAGCTTGCATCTAAGTGTGGGACAGGCTGTGTGTTAGATAAGGAGGGACAGGTATCTGAGAGTTGGACAGTTTGTATGTTAGTGAGGTGGGAGCTGGTATCTGAGAGTGGGACAATATTTGTGTTAGTTAGGGAGGAGAAGTATCTGAGAGTGGGATGTGCTGTCTTTTAGAGAGGGAGGAACTGGAATCTGAGAGTGGGACAGATTGTGTATTACTGAGGGAGGAGCTGGTATCTGAGAATGGGACAGGCTGTGTGTTAGTGAGGTTGGAGCTGGTATCTGAGAGTGGGTGAGGCTGTGTGTTAGTGAGGGAGGAGCTGGTATCTGAAAGTGGGACAGGCTGTGTCTTAGTGATGGAGGAGCTGGTATCTGAGAGTTGGACAGGCTGTGTGTTAGTGAGGAAGGAGCTGAAATCTGAGATCGGATCAGGCTGAGTGTTAGTGAGGGAGGCGCTGGTATCTGAGACTGAGACAGGTTGTGTTAGTGAGGGAGGAGCTGGTACCTGAGAGTCGGACAGGATGTTTGTTATTGAGGGAGGATCGGGTATCAAAGTGGGATAGGCTGAGTGTTAGGCAGGAGCTGGTATCTCAGTTTGTGACAGGCTGTGTGTTAATGAGGTTTGAGTTCGTATCTGAAATGTTGACAGGGTGTGTTCAAGTGAGTGAGGGGCTTGTATCTGACAATGGGACAGGCTGTGTGTAAGTGAGGGAGGAGCTGTTATCTGAGAGTGGGACAGGCTGTGTGTTAGTGAGGGAGGAGCTGGTATCTGAGATTGGGACAGTGTGCGTGTTAGTGAGGGTGGAGCTGATATCTGAGAGCGGGACAGGCTGTTTGTTAGTGAGGGAGGTGCTGGTATCTGAGAGTGGGACAGGCTGTGTGTTTGTGAGAGATGAGCTGGTATCTGAGAGTGGGACAATCTACGTGTTAGTGAGGGATGAGCTGGTATCTGAGAGTGGGACAGGCTGTGTCTTCGTGAGGGAGGAGCTGGTATCTGACAGTGGGACATGCTGTGATTTAGTGTGGGAGGAGGTGGTATCTGAGAGTGGGACAGGCTGTGTGTTAGGGAGAGAGGAGCTGGTATCTGAGTGTGGGAAAGGCTGTGTTAGGAAGGGAGGAGCTGGTATGCGAGTGGGACAGGATGAGTGTTAGTGATGGAGGAGCTAGTATTTGAGAGGGGGAAAGTCTGTGTGTTTGTGAAGGAGGAGCCGGATTCTGAGAGTGGGACATGCTGAGTGTAAATGAGGGAGGAGTTGCTTTCTGAGAGTGGGACAGGCTGTGTGTTACTGAGGGAGCAGCTTGTATCTGAGAGTGGGACAGGCTGTGTGTCAGTGAGGGAGGGCCTGGTAGCTGAGAGTTGGACAGGTTGTATGTTAGTGAGGGAGGAGCTGGTATCTGTGAGTGCTACAATATTTGTGTTAGTTAGGGAGGAGAAGTATCTGAGACTGGGACTGGCTGTGTGTTACTGAGGGAGCAGCTTGTATCTGAGAGTGGGACAGGCTGTGTGTCAGTGAGGGAGGAGCTGGTATCTGAGAGTGGGACAGGCTGTGTGTTAGTGAGGAAGGAGCTGGTATCTGAGAGAGGGACAGGCTGTGTGTTAGTGAGGAAGGAGCTGGTATCTGAGAGAGGGACAGGCTGTGTGTTAGTGATGGAGGAGCTGGAATCTGAGAGTGGGACAGGCTGTGTGTTAGTGAGGAAGGAGGTTGTTTCTGAGAGTTGGACAGGCTGTGTGTTAGTGAGGGAGGAGATGGTATCTGAGAGTGGGACAAGCTGTGTGTTAGTGAGGGAGGAGCTTGTATCTGTGAGTGGGACAGGCTGTGTGTAAGTGAGGGATGAGCTGGTATCTATGAGTGGGACAGGCTGAGTGTTAGTGAGGGAGGAGCTGGTTTCTGAGAGTTGGACAGGCTGTGTGTTAGTGAGGGAGGAGCTGTTATCGGAGAGTGGAACAGGCTGTGTGTTAGTGAGTGAGGAGCTGGAATCTGAGAGAGGGACAGGCAGTGTGTATGTGAGGGAGGAGCTGGTATCTGAGACTGGGACAGGCTGTGTGTTATTGAGGGAGGAGTGGTATATGAGAGTGGGACAGGCTGTGTGTTAGTGAGGGAGGAGCTGGTATCTGAGAGTGGGACAGGCTGTGTGTTAGTGAGGGAGGAGCTGGTATATGAGAGTGGGACAGGCTGTGATTTAGTGAGGGAGGAGATGCTATCTGAGTGTTGGTCAGGCTGTGTGTTTGTGAGGGAGGTGCTGGTATCTGAGTGTGGGACAGGCTGTGATTTAGTGAGGGAGGAGCTGGTATCTGAGAGTGGGACAGGCTGTGTGTTAGTGAGGTTGGAGCTGGTATCTGAGTGAGGGACGGGCTGTGTTAGTAAGGGAGGAGCTGGTATGCGAGTGGGACAGGATGTGTGTTTGTGATGGAGGAGCTAGTATGTGAGAGGGGGACAGACTGAGTGTTTGTGAAGGAGGAGCCGGATTCTGAGAGTGGGACTGGCTGTGTGTTACTGAGGGAGCAGCTGGTATCTGAGAGAGGGACAGGCTGTGTGTCAGTGAGGGAGCAGCTGGTAACTGAGAGTGGGACAGGCTGTGTGTCAGTGAGGGAGGGACTGGTACCTGAGATTTGGACAGGTTGTATGTTAGTGAGGGAGGAGCTGGTATCTGAGAGTGGGACATGCTGTTTGTAAGTGAGGGAGGAGCTGGTATCTGAGAGATGGCCAGGCTGTGTGTTAGTTAGGGAGGAGCTGGTATCTGAGAATGAGACAGGCTGTGTGTTAGTGAGGGAGGAGCTGTTATCTGAGAGCGGGACAGGCTGTTTGTTAGTGAGGGAGGTGCTGGTATCTGAGAGTGGGACAGGCTGTGTGTTAGTGAGAGATGAGCTGGTATCTGAGAGTGGGACAGCCTGTGTGTTAGTGAGGGAGGAGCTGGTATCTCAGTGTGGGACAGGCTGAGTGTTAGTGAGGGAGGAGTTGGGATCTTAGAGTGGGACAGGCTGTGATTTAGTGAGGGAGGAGCTGGTATCTGAGAGTGGGACAGGCTGTGTGTTAGTGAGGGAGGAGCTGGTATCTGAGTGTGGGACAGGCTGTGTTAGGAAGGGAGGAGCTGGTATGCGAGTGGGACAGGATGTGTGTTAGTGATGGAGGAGCTAGTATGTGAGAGGGGGGAAGTCTGTGTGTTTGTGAAGGAGGAGCCGGATTCTGAGAGTGGGACATGCTGAGTGTTAATGAGGGAGGAGTTGCTTTCTGAGAGTGGGACAGGCTGTGTGTTACTGAGGGAGCAGCTTGTATCTGAGAGTGGGACAGGCTGTGTGTCAGTGAGGGAGGGACTGGTAGCTGAGAGTTGGACATGTTGTGTGTTGGTGAGGGAGGAGCTGCTATCTGAGAGTGGGACAGGCTGTGTGTTAGTGAGGTTGGAGCTGGTATCTGAGAGTGGGACAGGCAGTGTTAGTGATGGAGGAGCTGGTATGCGAGTGGGACAGGCTGTGTGTTACTGAGGGGGCAGCTGGTATCTGAGGGAGGGACAGGCTGTGTGTCAGTGAGGGAGCAGCTGGTAACTGAGAGTGGGACAGGCTGTGTGTCAGTGAGGGAGGAGCACGTATCTGAGATTGAGACAGGCTGTGTGTTAGTGATGAAGGAGCAGCTATCTGAGAGTGGGACAGGCTGTGTGTTAGTGAGGGAGGAGCTTGTATCTGAGTTTGGGACACATTGTGTGTTAGTGATGGAGGAGCAGGTATCTGAGAGTGGGACGTGCAATGTGTTAAGGAGGGAAGAGCTGGTATCTGAGAGTGGGACAGGCTGTGTGTTAGTGATGGAGGAGCAGGTATCTGAGAGTGGGGCAGGCTGTGTGTTAGTGAGGGAGGAGCTGGGAACTGAGAGTGCGACAGACTGTGTGTTAGTGAGGGAGGAGCTGGTATCTGAGAATGGGACAGGCTGTGTGTTAGTGATGGACGAGCTGGTATCTGAGAGTGGGACAGGCAGTGTGTAAGTGAGAGAGGAGCTATTATCTGAGAGTGGGACAGGCTGTGTTATTGAGGGAGGAGCTGGTATCTGAGAGTGGGACAGGCTGTTTGTTAGTGAGGGAGAAGCTGGTATCTGTGAGTCGGAAAGGCTGTGTTTTAGTGATGGAGGAGCTGGTATCTGAGAATGAGACAGGCTGTGTGTTACTGAGGGAGAAGCTGGTATCTTAGTGTGGGACAGGCTGTGTGTTAGTGAGGGAGAAGCTGGTATCTGAGAGTGGGACAGGCAGTGTGTTAATGAGGGAGGAGCAGGTATCTGAGAATGGGACAGGCTGTGTGTTAGTGAGAGAGGAGCTGGTATCTGAGATTGGGATAGGCAGTGTGTTAGTGACAGAGGAGCTGGTATCTGAGAGTGGGACAGGCTTTGTGTTATAGAAGGATATTCTGGTATCTGAGATTGGGACTGGCTGTGTTAGTGAGGGAGCAGCTGGTATCTGAGAGTGGGACAGGCTGTGTGTTCGTGAGGGAGGAGCTGGATTCTGAGAGTGGGACAGGCTGTGTGGCAGTGAGGGAGGAGCTGGTATCTGAGAGTGGGACAGGCTGAGTTTTAGTGATCGAGGAGCTGGTATCAGAGAGTGGGACAGGCTGGGTGTTAGTGAGGGAGGAGCTGGAGTCTGAAAGTGGGACAGGCTGTATGTAAGTGATGGAGGAGCCGGTATCTGAGAGTTGGACGTGCTGTGTGTTAGGGAGGGAGCAACTGGTATCTGAGAGTGGGACAGATTGTGTATTAGTGAGGGAGGAGCTGGTATCTGATAGTGGGACAGGCTGTGTGTTAGTGATCGAGGAGCTGGTATCAGAGAGTGGACAGGCTGGGTGTTAGTGAGGGAGGAGCTGGTATCTGAGAGTGGGAAAGGCTGTGTTATTGAGGGAGGCGCTCGTATCTGAGAGTGGGACAGGCTGTGTTATTGAGGGAGGCGCTATTATCTGAGAGTGGGACAGGCTGTGTTATTGAGGGAGGCGCTCGTATCTGAGAGTGGGACAGGCTGTGTGTTAGTGAGGGAGGAGCTGGTATCTGAGAGTGGGACAGGCTGTGTTAGTGACGGAGGATCTGTTATCTGAGAGGGGGACGGGCTGTGTGTTAGTTCAGGAAGAGCTGGTATCTGAGAGTGGGACAGGCAGTGTGTTCGTGATGAAGGAGCAGGTATCTTAGAGTGGGACAGGCTGTGTGTTAGTGAGGGAGGAGCTGGTATCTGAGAATGGCACAGGCTGTGCGTTAGTGATGGAGAAGCTGGTATCTGAGAGTGGGACAGACTGTGTGTTAGTGAGGGACGAGCTGGTATCTGAGAGTGGGACAGACTGTGTGATAGTGAGGGACGAGCTGGTATCTGAGAGTGGGACAGTCTGTGTGTTAGCGAGGGAGGAGCTGGTATCCGAAAGTGGGACAGGCTGTGTGTTAGTGAGGGAGGAGCTGGTATCTGGGAGTGGGACAAGCTGTGTGTAAGTGAGAGAGGAGCTGGTATCTGAGAGTGGGACAGGCTGTGTGTCAGTGAGGGAGGAGCAGGTATCTGAGAGTAACAATGGCTGTGTTATAGTAAAGGAGGTGCTGGTATCTGAGAATGGGACAGGCTGTGTTAGTGATGGAGGAGCTGGCATCTGAGAGTGGGACAGGCTGTGCGTTATTGAAGGATATGCTGGTATCTGAGAGTTGGACAAGCTGTGTGTAAGTGAGATAGGAGCTGGTATCTGAGACTGCATCAGGCTGTGTGTTAGTGAGAGAGGAGCTGGTATCTGACAGTGGGACAGGCTGTGTGTTAGTGAGGGACGAGCTCGTATCCGAAAGTGGGACAGGCTGTGTGTTAGTGAGGGAGGAGGTGGTATCTGGGAGTGGGACGTGATGTGTGTTAGGGAGGGAGGAGAAGGTACCTGAGAGTGGGACACATTGTGTGTTAGTGATGGAGGAGATGGTATCTGAGATTGAGACAGGCTGTGTGTTAGTGAGGACGGAGCTAGTATCTGAGAGTGAGACAGGCTGTATGTTAGTGAGGAAGGAGCTTCTATCTGTGAGTGGGACAGGCTGTGTTAGTTAGGGAGGAGGTGGTATCTGAGAGTGGGACCGGCAGTGTGTTAGTGATGAAGGAGCAGGTATCTGAGCGTGGGACAGGCAGTGTGTTAGTGAGGGAGGAGCTTGTATCTGAGTTTGGGACACATTGTGTGTTAGTGATGGAGGAGCAGGTATCTGAGAGTGGGACGTGCAATGTGTTAAGGAGGGAAGACTTGGTATCTGAGAGTGGGACAGGCTGTGTGTTAGTGATGGAGGAGCAGGTATCTGAGAGTGGGGCAGGCTGTGTGTTAGTGAGGGAGGAGCTGGGAACTGAGAGTGAGACAGACTGTGTGTAAGTGAGAGAGGAGCTATTATCTGAGAGTGGGACAGGCTGTGTTATTGAGGGAGGAGCTGGTATCTGAGAGTGGGACAGGCTGTGTGTTAGTGAGGGAGGAGCAGGTATCTGAGAGTGGGACAGACTGTGTTAGTGAGCGAGGTTCTGTTATCTGAGAGTGGAATAGGCTGTGTGTTTTTGAGGGAGGAACTGGTATCTGAGAGTGGGAAAGCATCTGTGTTAGTTAGGGAGGAGCTGGTATCTGAGAGTGGGACAGGCTGTTTGTTAGTGAGGGAGAAGCTGGTATCTGAGAGTCGGACAGGCTGTGTGTTAGTGATGGAGGAGCTGGTATCTGAGAATGAGACAGGCTGTGTGTTACTGAGGGAGAAGCTGGTATCTTAGAGTGGGACAGGCTGTGTGTTAGTGAGGGAGAAGCTGGTATCTGAGAGTGGGGCAGGCTGTGTGTTAGTGAGAGAGGAGCTGGTATCTGAGATTGGGACAGGCTGTGTGTTAGTGACAGAGGAGCTGGTATCTGAGAGTGGGACAGGCTTTGTGTTATAGAAGGATATTCTGGTATCCGAGAGTGGGACAGGCAGTGTGTATGTGAGGGTGGAGCTGGTATCTGAAAGAGGCACAGGCTGTGTGTTAGTGATTGAAGAGCTGGTATCTGAGAGTGAGACAGGCTGTGTGTTAGGGAGGGAGGAGGTGGTATCTGAGAGTGGGAAAGGCTGTTTGTTAGTGAGGTAGGAGCTCGTATCTGAGACAGGGACAGGCTGTGTGTTAGTGAGGGAGGAACAGGTATCTGAGAGTGGGACAGATTGTGTATTAGTGAGGGAGGAGCTGGTATCTGAGAGTGGGACAGGCTGTGTGTTAGTGAGGAAGGAGCTGGTATCTGAGTGTGGGACAGGCTGTGTGTTAGTGAGGGAGGAGCTGATATCTGAGAGTGGGACAGGCTGTGTGATAGTGAGGGAGGAGCTGGTATCTGAGAATGACACAGGCTGTGCGTTAGTGATGGAGAAGCTGGTATCTGAGAGTGGGACAGATTGTGTATTAGTGAGGGAGGAGCTGGTATCTGAGAGTGGGACAGGCTGTGTGTTAGTGAGGAAGGAGCTGGTATCTGAGTGTGGGACAGGCTGTGTGTTAGTGAGGGAGGAGCTGATATCTGAGAGTGGGACAGGCTGTGTGATAGTGAGGGAGGAGCTGGTATCTGAGAATGACACAGGCTGTGCGTTAGTGATGGAGAAGCTGGTATCTGAGAGTGGGACAGACTGTGTGTTAGTGAGGGACGAGCTGGTATCTGAGAGTGGGACAGACTGTGTGTTAGTGAGGGACGAGCTGGTATCTGAGAGTGGGACAGTCTGTGTGTTAGCGAGGGAGGAGCTGGTATCCGAAAGTGGGACAGGCTGTGTGTTAGTGAGGGAGGAGGTGGTATCTGGGAGTGGGACAAGCTGTGTGTAAGTGAGAGAGGAGCTGGTATCTGAGAGTGGGACAGGCTGTGTGTTAGTGAGGGAGGAGCTGGTATCTGAGAGTAACAATGGCTGTGTTATAGTAAAGGAGGAGCTGGTATCTGAGAATGGGACAGGCTGTGTTAGTGATGGAGGAGCTGGCATCTGAGAGTGGGACAGGCTGTGTGTTATTGAAGGATATGCTGGTATCTGAGAGTGGGACAAGCTGTGTGTTAGTGAGAGAGGAGCTGGTATCTGAGACTGCATCAGGCTGTGTGTTAGTGAGGGAGGAGCTGGTATCTGAGAGTAACAATGGCTGTGTTATAGTAAAGGAGGAGCTGGTATCTGAGAATGGGACAAGCTGTGTTAGTGATGGAGGAGCTGGCATCTGAGAGTGGGACAGGCTGTGCGTTATTGAAGGATATGCTGGTATCTGAGAGTGGGACAAGCTGTGTGTAAGTGAGAGAGGAGCTGGTATCTGAGACTGCATCAGGCTGTGTGTTAGTGAGAGAGGAGCTGGTATCTGACAGTGGGACAGGCTGTGTGTTAGTGAGGGACGAGCTCGTATCCGAAAGTGGGACAGGCTGTGTGTTAGTGAGGGAGGAGGTGGTATCTGGGAGTGGGACGTGATGTCTGTTAGGGAGGGAGGAGAAGGTACCTGAGAGTGGGACACATTGTGTGTTAGTGATGGTGGAGATGGTATCTGAGAGTGGGACGTGCAATGTGTTAAGGAGGGAAGACTTGGTATCTGAGAGTGGGACAGGCTGTGTGTTAGTGATGGAGGAGCAGGTATCTGAGAGTGGGGCAGGCTGTGTGTTAGTGAGGGAGGAGCTGGGAACTGAGAGTGGGGCAGGCTGTGTGTTAGTGAGGGAGGAGCTGTTATCTGAGAATGGGACAGGCTGTGTGTTAGTTAGGGAGGTGCTGGTATCTGAGAATGGGACAGGCTGTGTGTTAGTGATGGAGGAGCTGGTATCTGAGAGTGGGACAGGCAGTGTGTAAGTGAGAGAGGAGCTATTATCTGAGAGTGGGACAGGCTGTGTTATTGAGGGAGGAGCTGGTATCTGAGAGTGGGACAGGCTGTGTGTTAGTGAGGGAGGAGCAGGTATCTGAGAGTGGGACAGGCTGTGTTAGTGAGGGAGGTTCTGTTATCTGAGAGAGGAACAGGCTGTGTGTTTTTGAGGGAGGAACTGGTATCTGAGAGTGGGACAGCATGTGTGTTAGTTAGGGAGGAGCTGGTATCTGAGAGTGGGACAGGCTGTTTGTTAGTGAGGGAGAAGCTGGTATCTGAGAGTCGGACAGGCTGTGTGTTAGTGATGGAGGAGCTGGTATCTGAGAATGAGACAGGCTGTGTGTTACTGAGGGAGAAGCTGGTATCTTAGAGTGGGACAGGCTGTGTGTTAGTGAGGGAGAAGCTGGTATCTGAGAGTGGGACAGACTGTGTGTTAGTGAGAGAGGAGCTGGTATCTGAGATTGGGACAGGCTGTGTGTTAGTGACTGAGGAGCTGGTATCTGAGAGTGGGACAGGCTTTGTGTTATAGAAGGATATTCTGGTATCTGAGATTGGGACAGGCTGTGTTAGTGAGGGAGCAGCTGGTATCTGAGAGTAGGCCACGCTGTGTGTTAGTGATTGAAGAGCTGGTATCTGAGAGTGAGACAGGCTGTGTGTTCGTGAGGGAGGAGCTGGATTCTGAGAGTGGGACAGGCTGTGTGGCAGTGAGGGAGGAGCTGGTATCTGGTAGTGGGACAGGCTGTGTGTTAGTGATCGAGGAGCTGGTATCAGAGAGTGGGACAGGCTGGGTGTTAGTGAGGGAGTAGGTGGAATCTGAAAGTGGGACAGGCTGTATGTAAGTGATGGAGGAGCCGGTATCTGAGAGTTGGACGTGCTGTGTTAGGGAGGGAGCAACTGGTATCTGAGAGTGGGACAGATTGTGTATTAGTGAGGGAGGAGCTGGTATCTGATAGTGGGACAGGCTGTGTGTTAGTGATCGAGGAGCTGGTATCAGATAGTGGACAGGCTGGGTGTTAGTGAGGGAGGAGCTGGTATCTGTGAGTGGGAAAGGCTGTGTTATTGAGGGAGGGGCTGGTATCTGAGAGTGGGACAGGCTGTGTTATTGAGGGAGGCGCTCGTATCTGAGAGTGGGACAGGCTGTGTGTTGGTGAGGAAGGAGCAGGTATCTGAGAGTGGGACAGGCTGTGTTAGTGAGGGAGGATCTGTTATCTGAGAGGGGGACGGGCTGTGTGTTAGTTCGGAAGGAGCTGGGATCTGAGAGTGGGACAGGCTGTGTGTTAATGAGGGAGGAGCAGGTATCTGAGAGTGGGACAGGCTGTGTTAGTGAGGGAGGAGCTGGTATCTGAGAGTGGGACAGGCTGTGTGTTAGTGAGGGAGGAGCTGGTATCTGAGAATGAGACAGGCTGTGTGTTCGTGCGGGAGAAGCTGGTATCTGAGAGTGGGACAGGCTGTGTGTTAGTGATGGAGGAGCTGGTCTCTGAGAAAGAGACAGGCTGTGTGTTAGTGCGGGAGAAGCTGGTATCTGAGAGTGGGACAGGCTGTGTGTTAGTGCGGGAGAAGCTGGTATCTGAGAGTGGCACAGGCTGTGTGTTAGTGAGGGAGGAGCTGGTATCTGAGAGTGGGACAGGCTGTGTGTTAGTGAGGAAGGAGCTGGTATCTGAGTGTGGGACAGGCTGTGTGTTAGTGAGGGAGGAGCTGATATCTGAAAATGGGAGAGGCTGTGTGTTACTGAGGGAGGAGCTGGTATCTCAGAGTGGGACAGTCTGTGTGTTAGTGAGGGAGGAGCTGGTATCTCAGAGTGGGACAGTCTGTGTGTTAGTGAGGGAGGAGCTGGTATCTCAGAGTGGGACAGGCTGTGTTATTGAGGGAGGAGCTGGTATCTGAGTTTGGGACAGATTGTGTATTAGTGAGGTAGGAGGTGGTATCTGAGAGTGGTACAGACTGTGCGTAACTGAGGGAGGAGTTGGTATTTGAGATTGGGACAGGCTGTGTTAGTGAGGGAGTTGCTGGTATCTGAGAGTGGGACAGGCTGTGTGTTAGTGAGGGAGGTGCTGGTATCTGAGAGTGAGACAGGCCTTGTTACTGAGGGAGGATCTGTTAACTGAGAGTGGCACAGGCTGTGTGTTAGTGAGGAATGAGCTGGTATCTGAGATAGGATAGAATGTGTATTAGTGAAGGAGGAGCTTGTATCTGAGAGTAAGACGTGCTGTGCGTTCGTGAGGGTGGAGCTGGTGTCTGGAGGAGGCACAGGCTGTGTGTTAGTGATTGAAGAGATGGTGTCTGAGAGTCGGACGTGCTGTCTGTAAGGGAGGGAGGAGCTGGTTTCTGAGAGTGGGAGAGATTGTGTTTTGGTGACGGAGGAGGTGGTATCTGAGAGTGGGACAGGCCGTGTGTTAGTGAGGCAGGAGGTGGTATCTGAGAATGGAACAGGCTGTGCGTTAGTGGGTGAGGAGCTGGTATCTGAGAGTGGGACAGATTGTGTGTTTTGATGGAGGAGCTGGTATCTGAGAGTGGGACAGGCTGTGTGTTAGTGAGGTAGGATCTAGTATCTGAGAGTGGGACAGTATCTGTGTTAGTAAGGGATGTGCTGGTATCTGAGAGAGGGACAGTCTGTGTATTAGTGAAGGAGGAGTTGGTATCTGAGAGTGGGAGAGGCTGTGTATTAGTGAGGGACGAGTTGGTATCTGAGCGTGGGACAGGCTGTGTTATTGAGGAGGACCTTATATCTGACAGTGGGACAGGCTGTGTGTTAGTGAGGGAGGAGGTGGTATCTGAGAGTGGGATGTAATGTGTGTTCGGGAGGGAGGAGCTGGTATCGGAGAGTGGGACAGATTGTATAATAGTGAGGGAGGAGCTGGCATCTGAGACTGTGACAGTTCGTGTGTTAGTGAGGGAGGAGGTGGTATCTGAGAGTGGGAGATGCTATGTATTAAGGAGGGAGGAGCTAGGATCTGAGAGTGGGACAGATTGTGTGTTAGTGAGGGAGGAGCTGGTATCTGAGAGGGGGACAGGCTGTGTGTTACTGAGGGAGGAGCTGGTATCTGAGAGTGGGACAGGCTGTATGTTACTGAGGGAGGTGTTGGCATTTGAGAGTGGGACAGGTTGTGTGTTAGTGAGGGAGGAGCTGGTATCTGAGAGTGGGACAGACTGTGTTAGTGAGGGAGCAGCTGGTATCTGAGTGTGGGACAGACTGTGTTAGTGAGGGAGTAGCAGGAATCTCAGAGTGGGACAGGCCACATGTTATTTATGCAGGAGGTGGTATCTGGGAGTGGGACAGGCTGTCTGTTAGTGAGGGAGGAGCTGGTATCTGAGAATGGGACAGGCTGTGTTATTGAGGGAGGAGCTGGTATCTGAGTTTGGGACAGATTGTGTATTACTGAGGGAGGAAGTGGTATCTGAGAGTGGTACAGAATGTGGGTAATTGAGGGAGGAGTTGGTATCTGAGAGTGGGACAGTGTTTGTTAGTGATGGAGGAGCTAGTATCTGAGATTGGGACAGGCTGTGTTAGTGAGGGAGGAGCTGGTATCTGAGAGTGGGACAGGCCTTGTTACTGAGGGAGGATCTGTTAACTGAGAGTGGCACAGGCTGTGTGTTAGTGAGGAAGGAGCTGGTATCTGAGAGTGGGACAGGCTGTGTGTTAGTGAGGGAGGAGCTGGTATCTGAGAGCGTGACAGGCTGTGTGTTAGTGAGGGAGGAGCTGGTATCTGAGAGTGGGACAGGCTGTGTGTTAGTGAGGGAGGAGCTGGTATCTGAGTGTGGGACAGGCTGTGTGTTAGTGAGGGAGGAGCTGATATCTGAAAGTGGGACAGGCTGTGTGTTACTGAGGGAGGAGCTGGTATCTCAGAGTGGGCCAGTCTGCGTGTTAGTGAGGGAGGACCTGGTATCTCAGAGTGGGACAGTCTGTGTGTTAATGAGGGAGGAGCTGGTATCTCAGAGTGGGACAGGCTGTTATTGAGGGAGGAGCTGGTATCTGGGAGTGGGACAGGCTGTCTGTTAGTGAGGGAGGAGCTGGTATCTGAGAATGGGACAGGCTGTGTTATTGAGGGAGGAGCTGGTATCTGAATTTGGGACAGATTGTGTATTAGTGAGGGAGGAGGTGGTCTCTGAGAATGAGACAGGTTGTGTGTTAGTGCGGGAGAAGCTGGTATCTGAGAGTGGGACAGGCTGTGTGTTAGTGAGGGAGGAGCTGGTATCTGAGAGTGGGACAGGCTGTGTGTTAGTGAGGAAGCAGCTGGTATCTCAGTGTGGGAGAGGCTGTGTGTTAGTGAGGGAGGAGCGGATATCTGAAAGTGGGACAGGCTGTGTGTTAGTTAGGGAGGAGCTGGTATCTCAGAGTGGGACAGTCTGTGTGTTAGTGAGGGAGGAGCTGGTATCTCAGAGTGGGACAGTCTGTGTGTTAGTGAGGGAGGAGCTGGTATCTCAGAGTGGGACAGGCTGTGTTATTGAGGGAGGAGCTGGTATCTGAGTTTGGGACAGATTGTGTATTAGTGAGGGAGGTGTTGGTATTTGAGATTGGGACAGGCTGTGTTAGTGAAGGAGGTGCTGGTATCTGAGAGTGAGACAGGACTTGTTACTGAGGGAGGATCTGTTAACTGAGAGTGGCACAGGCTGTGTGTTAGTGAGGAAGGAGCTGGTATCTGAGAAAGGATAGAATGTGTATTAGTGAAGGAGGAGCTTGTACCTGACAGTGAGACGTGCTGTGTGTTCGTGAGGGTGGAGCTGGTATCTGCAGGAGGCACAGGCTGTGTGTTAGTGATTGAAGAGATGGTGTCTGAGAGTCGGACGTGCTGTCTGTTAGGGAGGGAGGAGCTGGTTTCTGAGAGTGGGAGAGATTGTGTTTTGGTGACGGAGGAGGTGGTATCTGAGAGTGGGACAGGCCGTGTGTTAGTGAGGCAGGAGGTGGTATCTGAGAATGGAACAGGCTGTGCGTTAGTGGGGGAGGAGCTGGTATCTGAGAGTGGGACAGGCTGTGTGTTAGTGAGGTAGGATCTAGTATCTGAGAGTGGGACAGTATCTGTGTTAGTAAGGGAGGTGCTGGTATCTGAGAGAGGGACAGTCTGTGTATTAGTGAAGGAGGAGTTGGTATCTGAGAGTGGGAGAGGCTGTGTATTATTGAGGGACGAGTTGGTATCTGAGCATGGGACAGGCTGTGTTATTGAGGGAGGACCTTGTATCTGACAGTGGGACAGGCTGTGTGTTAGTGAGGGAGGAGGTGGCATCTGAGAGTGGGACAGGCTGTGTGTTAGTGAGGGAGGAGGTGGTATCTGAGAGTGGGATGTAATGTGTGTTCGGGAGGGAGGAGCTGGTATCGGAGAGTGGGACAGATTGTGTAATAGTGAGGGAGGAGCTGGCATCTGAGACTGTGACAGTTCGTGTGTTAGTGAGGGAGGAGGTGGTATCTGAGAGTGGGAGGTGCTATGTATTAAGGAGGGAGGAGCTAGGATCTGAGAGTGGGACAGATTGTGTGTTAGTGAGGGAGGAGCTGGTATCTGAGAGTGGTACAGGCTGTGTGTTAGTGAGGGAGGAGCTTGTATCTGAGAGGGGGACAGGCTGTGTGTTACTGAGGGAGGAGCTGGTATCTGAGAGTGGGACAGGCTGTATGTTACTGAGGGAGGAGTTGGCATTTGAGAGTGGGACAGGTTGTGTGTTAGTGAGGGAGGAGCTGGTATCTGAGAGTGGGACAGACTGTGTTAGTGAGGGAGCAGCTGGTATCTGAGTGTGGGACAGACTGTGTTAGTGAGGGAGTAGAAGGAATCTCAGAGTGGGACAGGCCGCATGTTAGTTATGCAGGAGGTGGTATCTGGGAGTGGGACAGGCTGTCTGTTAGTGAGGGAGGAGCTGGTATCTGAGAATGGGACAGGCTGTGTTATTGAGGGAGGAGCTGGTATCTGAGTTTGGGACAGATTGTGTATTAGTGAGGGAGGAGTTGGTATCTGAGAGTGGGACAGTGTGTGTTAGTAATGGAGGAGCTAGTATCTGAGATTGGGACAGGCTGTGTTAGTGAGGGAGGAGCTGGTATCTGAGAGTGGGACAGGCCTTGTTAATGAGGGAGGATCTGTTAACTGAGAGTGGCACAGGCTGTGTGTTAGTGAGGAAGGAGCTGGTATCTGAGAGTGGGACAGGCTGTGTGTTAGTGAGGGAGGAGCTGGTATCTGAGAGCGTGACAGGCTGTGTGTTAGTGAGGGAGGAGCTGGTATCTGAGAGTGGGACAGGCTGTGTGTTAGTGAGGGAGGAGCTGGTATCTGAGAGTGGGACAGGCTGTGTGTTAGTGAGGGAGGAGCTGGTATCTGAGAGCGTGACAGGCTGTGTGTTAGTGAGGGAGGAGCTGGTATCTGAGAGTGGGACAGGCTGTGTGTTAGTGTCTGAGGAGCTGCTATCTGAGAGTGGGGCAGGCTGTGTGTTAGTGAGGGAGGAGCAGGTATCTGAGAGTGGGACAGGCTGTGTGTTACTGAGGGAGGAACAGGTATCTGAGAGTGGGACAGCATGTGTGTTAGTTAGGGAGGAGCTGGTATCTGAGAGTGGGACAGGCTGTTTTTTAGTGAGGGAGAAGCTGGTATCTGAGAGTCGGACAGGCTGTGTGTTAGTGATGGAGGAGCTGGTATCTGAGAATGAGACAGGCTGTGTGTTACTGAGGGAGAAGCTGGTATCTCAGTGTGGGACAGGCTGTGTGTTAGTGAGGGAGAAGCTGGTATCTGAGAGTGGGACAGGCTGTGTGTTAGTGAGAGAGGAGCTGGTATCTGAGATTGGGACAGGCTGTGTGTTAGTGACAGAGGAGCTGGTATCTGAGAGTGGGACAGGCTTTGTGTTATAGAAGGATATTCTGGTATCTGAGATTGGGACAGGCTGTGTTAGTGAGGGAGCAGCTGGTATCTGAGAGTAGGCCACGCTGTGTGTTAGTGATTGAAGAGCTGGTATCTGAGAGTGAGACAGGCTGTGTGTTCGTGAGGGAGGAGCTGGATTCTGAGAGTGGGACAGGCTGTGTGGCAGTGAGGGAGGAGCTGGTATCTGATAGTGGGACAGGCTGTGTTTTAGTGATCGAGGAGCTGGTATCAGAGAGTGGGACAGGCTGGGTGTTAGTGAGGGAGGAGCTGGAGTCTGAAAGTGGGACAGGCTGTATGTAAGTGATGGAGGAGCCGGTATCTGAGAGTTGGACGTGCTGTGTGTTAGGGAGGGAGCAACTGGTATCTGAGAGTGGGACAGATTGTGTATTAGTGAGGGAGGAGCTGGTATCTGATAGTGGGACAGGCTGTGTGTTAGTGATCGAGGAGCTGGTATCAGAGAGTGGACAGGCTGGGTGTTAGTGAGGGAGGAGCTGGTATCTGAGAGTGGGAAAGGCTGTGTTATTGAGGGAGGCGCTCGTATCTGAGAGTGGGACAGGCTGTGTTATTGAGGGAGGCGCTCGTATCTGAGAGTGGGACAGGCTGTGTTATTGAGGGAGGCGCTCGTATCTGAGAGTGGGACAGGCTGTGTGTTAATGAGGGAGGAGCTGGTATCTGAGAGTGGGACAGGCTGTGTTAGTAACGGAGGATCTGTTATCTGAGAGGGGGACGGGCTGTGTGTTCGTTCGGGAGGAGCTGGTATCTGAGAGTGGGACAGGCTGTATTAGTGATGGAGGAGCTGGCATCTGAGAGTGGGACAGGCTGTGCGTTATTGAAGGATATGCTGGTATCTGAGAGTGGGTCAAGCTGTGTGTAAGTGAGAGAGGAGCTGGTATCTGAGACTGCATCAGGCTGTGTGTTAGTGAGGGAGGAGCTGGTATCTGACAGTGGGACAGGCTGTGTGTTAGTGAGGGAGGAGCTTCTATCTGTGAGTGGGACAGGCTATGTTAGTTAGGGAGGAGGTGGTATCTGAGAGTGGGACCGGCTGTGTGTTAGTGATGAAGGAGCAGGTATCTGAGCGTGGGACAGGCATTGTGTTAGTGAGGGAGGAGCTTGTATCTGAGTTTGGGACACATTGTGTGTTAGTGATGGAGGAGCAGCTATCTGAGAGTGGGACGTGCAATGTGTTAAGGAGGGAAGACTTGGTATCTGAGAGTGGGACAGGCTGTGTGTTAGTGATGGAGGAGCAGGTATCTGAGAGTAGGACAGGCTGTGTGTTAGTGAGGGAGGGACTGGTATCTGAGAGTCCGACAGGCTGTGTGTTAGTGAGGGAGGAGGTCGTATCTGAGAGTGGGACAGGCTGCGTGTTAGTGAGGGAGGAAGTGGTATCTGAGAGTGGGACAGGCTGTGTGTTAGTGAGAGAGGAGCTGGTATCTGAGATTGGGACAGGCTGTGTGTTAGTGAGGGAGGAGCTGGTATCTGAGAGTGGGATGTGCTGTCTTTTAGAGAGGGAGGAAATGGTATCTGAGAGTGGGACAGGCTGTGTGTTAGTGAGGGAGGAGCTAGTATCTGACAATGGTACAGTATATGTGTAAGTGATGGAGGAGCATGTATCTGAAAGTGGGACAGGTTGTGTGTTAGTGAGGGAGGAGCTGGTATCTGAGAGTGGGACAGTCTGTTGTTAGTGAGGGAGGAGCTAGTATCTGAGAGTGCCACAGGCTGTGTGTTAGTGACGGAGGAGCTTGGATCTGAGAGTCGGACAGACAGTGGGTTATTGAGGGACGAGCTAGTATCTGAGAGTGGGACAGTCTGTGTGTCAGTGAGGGCGGAGCAGGTATCAGAGAGTGGGACAGACTGTGTGTTAGTGAGGGAGGTGCTGGAATCTGAGATTGTGAAAGGCTGTGTCAGAGAGGTAGGTGCTGGTATCTGAGAGTGTGAAAGTTTGTGTTACTGAGGGAGGATCTCTTATCTGAGAGTGGGACAGGCTTTGTGTTAGTGAGGAAGGAGCTGCTATCTGCGAGTGGGACTATCTGTGTGTAAGTGAGAGAGGAGCTGGTATCTGAGAGTGTGACAGGCTGTGTGTTAGTGACAGAGGATCTGGAATCTGAGAGTGAGACAGGCTGTGTGTTAGTAAGGGCGGAGCTGGTATATGAGAGAGGGACAGGCTGTGTTATTGAGGGACAAGGTGGTATCTGAAAGTAGGACAGGCTGTGTGTTAGGGAGGGAGGAGCTGGTATCTGAGAGTGGGACAGGCTGTGTGTAAATCATTGAGGCGCAGGTAGTTGAAAGTGGGACAGGCTGTGTGTTAGTGAGGGAGGAGCTGGTATCTGAGAGTGGGACAGGCTGTGTGTAAATCATGGAGGAGCAGGTATCTGAAAGTGGGACAGGCAGTGTGTTAGTGAGGGAGGAGCTGGTATCTGAGAGTGGGACAGGCTGTGTGTTAGTGAGGGAGGAGCTGGTATCTGAGAGTAGGACAGGCTGCGTGTTAGTGAGGGAGTATTTGGTATCTGAGAGTTGGACAGGCAGTGTTTTAGTGAGGGAGGAGCAGGGATCTGAGAGTCAGACAGGCCGTGTGTTATTGATGGAGGCGTTGGTATCTGAGAGTGGGACGTGCTGTGCGTTATGGAGGGAGGAGATGGTATCTGAGATTGGGACAGGCTGTGTGTTAGTGAGGGAGGAGCTGGTATCTGAGAGTGGGACAGGCCGTGTGTTAGTGGGGGAGGTGCTGGAATCTGAGAGTGGGACAGGCTGTGTGGTAGTGAGGGAGGAAGTGCTATCTGAGACTGGGATGTGCTATGTGTTAGTGATGCAAGAGCTGGTATCTGAGAGTGGGACAGGCTGTGTGTTAGTGAGGGAGGAAATGGTATCTGAGTGGGACAGGCTGCCTGTTAGGCAGGGAGGAGTTGGTATCTGAGAGTGGGACAGGCAGTGTGTTAGTGAGGGAGGAGCTAGTATCTGACAGTGGTACAGTGTATGTGTAAGTGATGGAGGAGCATGTATTGAAAGTGGGCCAGGCTGTGTGTTAGTGAGGGAGGAGCTGGTATCTGAGAGTGGGACAGGCTGTTTGTTAGTGAGGGAGGAGCTTGGATCTGAGAGTGGGACAGACAGTGGGTTAGTGAGGACGAGCTAGTATCTGAGAGTGAGACAATCTGTGTGTCAGTGAGGGCGGAGCAGGTATCAGAGAGTGGGACAGGCTGTGTGTTACTGAGGGAGGAGCTGGCATCTGAGAGTGGGACAGGCTGTGTGTTAATGAGGGAGGAGCTGGTATCTGAGAATGGGACAGGCTGTGTGTTACTGAGGGAGGAGCTGGCATCTGAGAGTGGGACAGGCTGTGTGTTACTGAGGGAGGAGCTGGTATCTGAGATTGGAACTGCTCCGTTAGTGAGGGAGGAGCTGCTATCGGAGAGTGGGACAGGCTGTGTGTTAGTGAGGAAGGAGCTGGTATCTGAGAGTAGGACAGACTGTTTATTAGTGAGGGAGGAGCTGGTATCTGAGAGTGGGACAAGCTGTGTGTTCGTGAGGGAGAAGCTGGTATCTGAGAGTGGGACAAGCTGTGGGTAGGTGAGAGAGGAGCTGGTATCTGAGAGTGAGACAGGCTGTGTGTTACTGAGGCAGGAGTTGTTATCTGAGAGTGGGACAGGCTGTGTGTTACTGAGGTAGGAGCTGATATCTGAGTGTGGGACAGGCTGTGTGTTAGTGAGGGAGTAGCAGGTATCTGAGAGTGGGACAGGCTGTATGTTAGGGACGGAGGAGCTTGTATCAGAGAGTGGGACACATTGTGTGTTAGCGATGGAGGAGCAGGTATCTGAGCGTGGGACAGGCTATGTGTTAGGGAGGGAGGAGCTGGTTACAGAGAGTGGGACAGGCTGTGTGTAAGTGAGAGATTAGCTGGTATCTGAGAGTGTGACAGGCTGTGTGTTAGAGACAGAGGAGTTGGTATCTGACAGTGAGACAGGCTGTGTGTTAGTGAGGGTGGAGCTGGTATCTGAGTGTGGGACAGGCTGTGTGTTAGTGTGGGTGGAGCTGGTATCTGAGATTGGGACAGGCTGTGTGATAAAGAGGGTGGTGATGGGATCTGAGAGTGGGACAATCTGTGCATTAGTGAGGGAGGAGCTAGTATCTGAGTGTGGGACAGGCTGTGTTTTTGAGGGAGGAGCTGGTATCTGAGTGTGGGACAAGATGTGTGTTAGTGAGGGAGGAGCTGGTATCTGAGAGTGGGAAAGTCTGTGTTACTGAGGGAGGATCTCTTATCTGAGAGTGGGACAGGCTGTGTGTTAGTGAGGAAGGAGCTGGTATCTGAGAGTGGGACAAGCTGTGTGTAAGTGAGAGAGGAGCTGGTATCTGTGAGTGTGACAGGCTGTGTGTTTGTGACAGAGGAGCTGGAATCTGAGACAGACAGGCTGTGTCTTTGTGAGGGAGGAGCTGGTGTCTGAGAGAGGGACAGGCTGTGTTATTGAGGGAGAAGGTGGTATCTGAGAGTAGGACAGGCTTTGTGTTAGTGAGCGAGGAGCTGGTATCTGAGAGTGAGACAGGCTGTGTGTTAGTGAGGGAGGAGCCAGTATCTTTCACTTTCAGATACCTGCTCCTCCATGATTTACACACAGCCTGTCCCACTCTCAGATACAAGCTCCTCCCTCCCTAACAAACAGCCTGTCGCACTCTCAGATACTAGCTCCTCCCTCACTAACGCACAGTCTGTCCCACTCTCAGATCCCAGCTCCTCCGTCACTAACACATAGCCTGTGGCCCTCTCAGATACTAGATCCTCCCTCACCAACGCACTGATGATCCCACTCTCAGATCCCAGCTCCTCCCTCACTAACACACAGCCTGTCCCAAACTCAGATACCAGCTCCTCCCTCACGAAAACACAGCCTGTCCCAGTCTCAGATACCAGCTCCTCCCTGACTAACACACAGCCTGTCCCACTCTCAATGACCTGCTCCTCCATCACTAACACATAGCCTGTCCCACTCTCAGATATCAGCTCCTGCATCACTAACACACTATCTGTCCCTCTCTCAGATACCACCTCCTCCCTCATTACCACACAGCCTGTCCCACTCTCAGATTCCAGCACCTCCCTCACTAACACACGGCCTGTCCCATTCTCAGATACCAGCTCCACCCTCAGTAATACACAATCTGTCCCACTCTCAGATACCAGTTCCTCCCTCTCTAACAGAAAGCACATCCTCACTCTCAGATACCACCTCCTCCCTCACTACCACAAAGCCATTCCCTCTCTCAGATATCAGCTCCTCCATCACTAACACACAGCCTGTCCCACTCTCAGATACCAGCTCCACCCTCACTAACACACAGCCTGTCCCACTCTCAGATACCACCTTCTCCCTCACTAAAACACAGCCTGTGCCTCTTTCAGATACCAGCTCTACCCTCAATAACGCACAGCACGTCCCACTCTAAGATACCAGCTCCTCCCTCACTAACATACTACCTGTCACACTCTCAGATACCAGCTCCTCCCTCAATAACACAGCCTGTCCCACTCTCAGATACCAGCTCCTCCCACACTAACACACAGCCTCTCCCACTCTAAGATACCAGCTAATCTCTCACTTACACACAGCATGCCACACTCTCTGATACCAGCTTCTCCCTCAGTAACACACAGCCCGTCCCTCTCTCAGATACGAGCTCCACCATCATTATCAGACAGCCTGTCCCACTCTCAGATACAAAATCCTCCCTGACTAACACGCAGCCTGTCTGACTCTCAGATACCAGCTCCTCTCTCACTAACACACAGCCTGTCCCACTCTCAGATACCAGCTCTTCACCTAGTAACACACAGCCTGGCGAAGTCTCAGATACCAGCTCCTCCCTCACTAACACATAGGCTGTCCCAATCTCAGATCCCAGACCCTCCCTCACGGACACACAACCTGTCCCACTCTCAGATACCAGCTCCTCCCTCACTAACACACAGCCTGTCCCACTCTCAGATACCAGCTCCTCCCTCACTAACACACAGCCTGGACCACTCCCAGATACCAGCTCCTCCCTCACTAACACACAGCCTGTCCCACTCTCAGATACCAGCTCCTCCCTCACGGACACACAGCCTGTCCCACTCTCAGATACCAGCTCATCCAACAATAACACACAGCCTGACACCTCTCAATCAACAGCTCCCTCACTGACACAGAGCCTGTCCCACTCTCATATACCAGCTCTTCCCTCAGTAACACACAGCCTGTCCCACTCAAAGAAACCAGCTTCTCCCTCACTAACACACAGCCTGTCCCAATCTCAGATCCCAGTTCCTCTCTCACTAACGCACAGCCTTTCACACTCTCAGATACCAGTTCCTCCCTAACACACAGCCTGTCCCTCTCTCAGATAACAGATTCTCCCTCACTAACACAAGCCTGTCTCACTCTCAAATAACAGCTCCTCCCTCACATTAAAACAGCCTGTCCCACTGTAAGATACCAGTTCCTCCCTCACTAACACACAGCCTGTCCCACTCTCAGATACCAGCTCCTCCCTCACTAACACAGCCTGTCCCACTCTCAGATACCAGCTGCTCCCTCACTAACACACATCCTGTCCCACTCTCAGATACCAGCTCCTCCCTCACTAACACAGCCTGTCCCACTCTCAGATACCAGCTGCTCCCTCACTAACACACAGCCTGTCCCAATCACAGATACCAGCTCCTGCCTCACTAACACACAGCCTGTTCCACTGTCAGATACCAGCTCCTCCCTCACAGACACACAGCCTGTCCCACTCTCCGATACCAGCTCCTCCCTCACTAACACACAGCCTGTCCCACTCTCAGATACCAGCTCCTCCCTCACGAACACACAGCCTGTCCCACTCTCCGATACCAGCTCCTCCCTCACTAACACACAGCCTGTCCCACTCTCAGATACCAGCTCCTTACTCACTAAC
The DNA here is from genome assembly GCA_026770705.1 of Isurus oxyrinchus. Lineage (NCBI taxonomy): Eukaryota > Metazoa > Chordata > Chondrichthyes > Lamniformes > Lamnidae > Isurus > Isurus oxyrinchus. The sequence continues at coordinate 1,898,623 of JANJGN010000094.1, read as the reverse complement.
ACACAGCCTGTCCCACTCTCAGATAACAGCTCCTCCCTCAATTTCAAACAGTTTGTCCCACTCTCGGATAATGGCTACTCCCTCACTAACACACAGCCTGTCCCAATGTCTGATACAGCCCCTCACGCACTTGAACACACCCTGTCAGCATCTCAGATACCAACTCAATCCTCATTAACACACAGCCTGTCCCACTCTCAGATACCAGCTCCTCCCTAACACACAGCCTGTCCCACTCTCAGATACCAGCTCCTCCATCAGTAACACAAAGTCTGTCCCACTCTCAGATCTGAGAGTGGGAAGTGCTGTGTGTTAGTGATTCAGGAGCTGGTATCTGAGAGTGGGACAGGCTGTGTGTTAGGGAGGAGCTGGTATCTGAGAGTGGGACAGGCTCTGTGTTAATGATGGAGGAGCAGGTCATTGAGAGTGGGACAGGCTGTGTGTTAGTGAGGGAGGAGATGGTATCTCAGTGCGACAGGCTGTGTGTTAGTCAGGGAGGAGTTGGTATCTGAGAGTGGGACAGGCTGTGTGTTAGTGAGGGAGGAGCTAGTATCTGACAGTGGGACAGTATGTGTGTTAGTGAGGGAGGAGCAGGTATCTGAGATTGGGACAGGCTGTGTGTTAATGAGGGTGGTGATGGGATCTGAGAGTGGGACAGGCTGTGCGTTAGTGAGGGAGGATCTAATATCTGAGTGTGGGACAGTCTGCGTTACTGAGGGAGGATCTCCTATCTGAGAGTGGGACAGGCTGTGTGTTAGTGAGAATGGAGCTGGTATCTGCGAGTGGGACAAGCTGTGTGTAAGTGAGAGAGGAGCTGGAATCTGAAAGTGTGACAGGCTGTGTGTTAGTGACAGAGGAGCTGGAATCTGAGACTGAGACAGGCTATGTGTTAGTGAGGGAGGAGCTGGTATCTGAGAGACGAACAGGCTGTGTTATTGAGGGAGAAGGTGGTATCTGAGAGTAGGACAGGCTTTGTGTTAGTGAGCGAGGAGCTGGTATCTGAGAGTGGGACAATCTGTGTGTTAGGGAGGGAGGAGCTTGCATCTGAGAGTGGGACAGGCTGTGTGTAAATCATGGAGGAGCAGATATCTGAAAGTGGGACAGGCTGTGTGTTAGTCAGGGCGGAGCTGGTATCTGAGAGTGGGACAGGCTGTGTGTAAATCATGGAAGAGCAGGTATCTGAAAGTGGGACAGGCTGTGTGTTAGTGAGGGAGGTGCTGGTATCTGAGAATGGGACAGACTGTGTGTTAGTGAGGGAGGAGCTGGGATCTGAGAGTGGGACCATCAGTGCGTTGTTGAGGGAGGATCTAGTATCTGAGACTGCCACAGGCTATGTGTTAGTGACGGAGGAGCTGGGATCTGAGAGTGGGACAGACTGTGCGTTAGTGAGGGAGGAGCTCGTATCTGAGAGTGAGACAGGCTGTGTGTTACTGAGGGAGGAGCTGGTATCTGAGAGTAGGACAGGCTGTCTGTTAGTGAGTGAAGAGCTGGTATCTGAGAGTGGGCAAGGCTGTGAATTATTTAGCGCGGAGCTGGTATCTGAGAGTGGGACAGGCTGTGTGTTAGTGAGGGAGGATTTGGTATCTGAGAGTGGGACAGGCTGTGTGTTAGTGATGGAGGAGCTCGTATCTGAGATTGGGACAGGCTGTGTGCAAGTGAGAGATTAGCTGCTTTCTGAGAGTGGGACAGGCTGTAATTGCGGGAGGAGTTGGTATCTGAGAGTGGGACCGGCAGTAAGTTAGTGAGGGAGGAGCTGCTTTCTGAAAGTGGGTCAGGCTGTGCGTTAGTGAGGGTGGAGCTGGTATCTGAGAGTGGGACAGGCCGTGTGTTAGTGAGGGAGGAGCTGGTATCTGAGAGTGAGACAGGCTGTGCGTTAGTGAGGGTGGAGCTGGTATCTGAGTGTGGGACAGGCTGTGTGTTAGTGAGGGAGGAGGTGGTATCTGAGAGTGGGACAGTCTGCGTTACTGAGGTTGGATCTCCTCTCTGAGAGTGGGACAGGCTGTGTGTTAGTGAGGAAGGAGCTGGTATCTGCGAGTGGGACAGGCTGTGTGTAAGTGAGAGAAGAGCTGGTATCTGAGAGTGTGACAGGCTGTGTGTTAGTGATAGAGGAGCTGGAATCTGAGACGGAGACAGGCTTTGTGTTAGTGAGCGAGGAGCTGGTATCTGAGTGTGGGACAATCTGTGTGTTAGGGAGGGAGGAGCTTGTATCTGAGAGTGGGACAGGCTGTGTGTAAATCATGGAGGAGCAGGTATCTGAAAGTGGGACAGGCTGTGTGTTAGTGAGGGCGGAGCTGGTATCTGAGATTGGGAAAGGCTGTGTGTTAGTGAGAGATGAGCAGGTATCTGAGAGTGGGACAGGCTTTCTGTATGTGAGGTAGGAGATGGTATTTGAGAGGGGGACAGGCATTGTTTTAGTGAGGGAGCAGCTGGTATCTGAGTGGGACAGGCTGTGTGTTAGTGAGGGGGGAACTGGTATCTGAGTGGGACAGGCTGTGTGTTAGTGAGGGGGAACTGGTATCTGAGAGTGGGCCAGTCTGTGTGTTAGAAGGGAGCAAGTGGTATCTGAGTGTGGGACAGGCTGTGTGTTAGTGAGGGAGGAGCTTGTATCTGAGTGTGGGAAAGGCTGTGTGTTAGTGAGGGAGGATCGGGTATCAAAGTGGGACAGGCTGAGTGTTATGGAGGAGCTGGTATCTCAGTTTGTGACAGGCTGTGTGATAATGAGGTTTGAGTAGGGAACTGAAATGTTGACAAGGTGTGTTCAAGTGAGTGAGGGGCTTGTATCTGACATTGGGACAGGCTGTGTGTAAGTGAGGGAGGAGCTGTTATCTGAGAGTGGGACAGGCTGTGTGTTAGTGAGGGAGGAGCTGGTATCTGAGAGTGGGACAGGCTGTGTATTAGTGAGGGAGGAGCTGGTATCTGAGAGTGGGACAGTCTGTGTGCTAGTGAGGGAGGAGCTGGTATCTGAGTGTGGGACGGGCTGTTTGTTAGTGAGGGAGGAGCTGGTATCTGAGATTGGGAAAGGCTGTGTGTTAGTGAGAGATGAGCAGGTATCTGAGAGTGGGACAGGCAGTGTGTTAGTTAGGGAGGAGCTGGTATCTGATAGTGGGACAGGCTTTCTGTATGTGAGGTAGGAGATGGTATTTGAGAGTGGGACAGTATGTGTGTTAGTGAGGGAGGAGCTGGTATCTGAGAGGGGGACAGGCTGTGTGTTAATGAGGGAGCAGCTGGTATCTGAGTGGGACAGGCTGTGTGTTAGTGAGGGAGCAGCTGGTATCTGAGTGGGACAGGCTGTGTGTTAGTGAGGGGGGAACTGGTATCTGAGAGTGGGCCAGTCTGTGTGTCAGAAGGGAGCAGGTGGTATCTGAGTGTGGGACAGGCTGTGTGTTAGTGAAAGAGGAGCTTGTATCTGAGTGTGGAATAGGCTGTGTGTTAGTGAGGGAGGATCGGGTATCAAAGTGGGACAGGCTGAGTGTTATGGAGGAGCTGGTATCTCGGTTTGTGACAGGCTGTGTGATAATGAGGTTTGAGTAGGGATCTGAAATGTTGACAAGGTGTGTTCAAGTGAGTGAGGGCTTGTATCTGACATTGGGACAGGCTGTGTGTAAGTGTGGGTGGAGCTGTTATCTGAGAGTGGGACAGGCTGTGTGCTAGTGAGGGAGAAGCTGGTATCTGAGAATGGAACGTGCTGTTTGTTAGAGAGGGAGGAGCTGGTATCTGAGAGTGGGTCAGGCTGTGTGTTAGTGAGGGAGCAGCTTGTATCTGAGAGTGGGACAGGTTGTGTTTAAGTGAGGAAGTGGCTGGTATCTGAGAGTGCGACAGTCTGTGTGTTAGTGAGGGAGGAGCTGGTATCTGAGAGTGGGAAAGGCTGTGTGTTAGTGAGGGAGGTGCTGGTATCGGAGAGTGGGACAGGCTGCGTGATAATGAGGTTTGAGTTGGTATCTGAAATGTTGACAAGGTGTGTTCAAGTGAGTGAGGGGCTTGTATCTGACATTGGGACAGGCTGTGTGTAAGTGTGGGAGGAGCAGGTATCTGAGAGTGGGACAGGCTGTCTGTTAGTGAGGGAGGAGCTGGTATCTGAGAATGCGACAGGCTGTGTGTTAGTGAGGGAGAAGCTGGTATCCGAGAGTGGGACAGGCTGTGTGTTAGTGAGGGAGAAGCTGGTATCCGAGAGTGGGACAGGCTGTGTGTTAGTGAGGGAGGAGCTGGTATCTGAGAGTGGGACAGGCTGTGTGTTAGTGAGGGAGGAGCTGGTATCTGAGAGTGGGACAGTCTGTGTATTAGTGAGGGACGATCAGGAATCTGAGAGTGGGACAGGTTGTGTTTAAGTGAGGGAGTGGCTGGTATCTGAGAGTGCGACAGGCTGTGTGTTAGTGAGGGAGGATCTGGTATCTGAGAGTGGGACGAGCTGTTTGTTAGAGAGAGATGAGCAGGTATCTGAGAGTGGGACAGGCTGTGTGTTCGTGAGGGAGGAGCTGGTACCTGAGATTGGGACTGGATGTGTGTTATTGAGGTAGGATCGGGTATCAGGGTGGGATAGGCTGAGTGTTATGGAGGAGCTGGTATCTCAGTTTGTGACAGGCTGTGTGTCAATGAGGTTTGAGTTGGTATCTGAAATGTTGACAGGGTGTGTTCAAGTGAGTGAGGGGCTTGTATCTGACATTGGGACAGGCTGTGTGTAAGTGACGGAGGAGCTGTTATCTGAGAGTGGGACAGGCTGTGTGTTAGTGAGGGAGGAGCTGGTATCTGAGAGTGGGACAGGCTGTGTATTAGTGAGGGAGGAGCTGGTATCTGAGAGTGGGACAGTCTGTGTGCTAGTGAGGGAGGAGCTGGTATCTGAGTGTGGGACGGGCTGTTTGTTAGTGAGGGAGGAGCTGGTATCTGAGATTGGGAAAGGCTGTGTGTTAGTGAGAGATGAGCAGGTATCTGAGAGTGGGACAGGCAGCGTGTTAGTGAGGGAGGAGCTGGTATCTGATAGTGGGACAGGCTTTCTGTATGTGAGGTAGGAGATGGTATTTGAGAGGGGGACAGGCTGTGTGTTAGTGAGGGAGCAGCTGGTATATGAGTGGGACAGGCTGTGTGTTAGTGAGGGGGGAACTGGTATCTGAGTGGGACAGGCTGTGTGTTAGTGAGGGGGGAACTGGTATCTGAGAGTGGGCCAGTCTGTGTTTTAGAAGGGAGCAAGTGGTATCTGAGTGTGGGACAGGCTGTGTGTTAGTGAGGGAGGAGCTTGTATCTGAGTGTGGGAAAGGCTGTGTGTTAGTGAGGGAGGATCGGGTATCAAAGTGGGACAGGCTGAGTGTTATGGAGGAGCTGGTATCTCAGTTTGTGAAAGGCTGTGTGATAATGAGGTTTGAGTAGGGATCTGAAATGTTGACAAGGTGTGTTCAAGTGAGTGAGGGGCTTGTATCTGACATTGGGACAGGCTGTGTGTAAGTGAGGGAGGAGCTGTTATCTGAGAGTGGGACAGGCTGAGTGTTAGTGAGGGAGGAGCTGGTATCTGAGAGTGGGACAGGCTGTGTATTAGTGAGGGAGGAGCTGGTATCTGAGAGTGGGACAGTCTGTGTGCTAGTGAGGGAGGAGCTGGTATCTGAGTGTGGGACGGGCTGTTTGTTAGTGAGGGAGGAGCTGGTATCTGAGATTGGGAAAGGCTGTGTGTTAGTGAGAGATGAGCAGGTATCTGAGAGTGGGACAGGCAGTGTGTTAGTGAGGGAGGAGCTGGTATCTGATAGTGGGACAGGCTTCCTGTATGTGAGGTAGGAGATGGTATTTGAGAGTGGGACAGTATGAGTGTTAGTGAGGGAGGAGCTGGTATCTGAGAGGGGGACAGGCTGTGTGTTAGTGAGGGAGCAGCTGGTATCTGAGTGGGACAGGCTGTGTGTTAGTGAGGGGGGAACTGGTATCTGAGAGTGGGCCAGGCTGTGTGTTAGTGTGGTAGGAGCTGGAATCTGAGAGTGTGACAGTCTGTGTGTTAAGTGAGGGAGGAGCTGGTATCTGAGAGTGGGACAGGCTGTGTGTTAGTGAGGGAGGAGCTGGTATCTGAGAGTGGGACAGGCTGTGTGTTAGTGAGGGAGGAGATGGTATCTGAGAGTGGGACAGGCTGTGTGTTAGTGAGGGAGGAGATGGTATCTGAGAGTGGGACAGGCTGTGTGTTAGTGAGGGAGGATCAGGAATCTGAGAGTGGGACAGGTCGTGTATTAGTGAGGAAGGAGCTGAAATCTGAAAGTGGAACAGGCTGAGTGTTAGTGAGGGAGGAGCTGGTATCTGCGACTGGGGACAGGCTGTGTGATAGTGAAGGAGGAGATGGTATCAGAGTGTGGGCCAGGCTGTGTTAGTGAGGGAGGAGCTAGTATCTGCGACTGGGGACAGGCTGTGTGATAGTGAAGGAGGAGCTGGTATCAGAGAGTGGGACAGGCTGTGTGTTAGTGAGGGAGGAGCTGGTATCAGAGAGTGGGACAGGCTGTGTGTTAGTGAGGGAGGAGCTGGTATCAGAGAGTGGGACAGGCTGTGTGTTAGTGAGGGAGGAGCTGGTATCTGAGAGTGGGACAGGCTGTGTGTTAGAGAGGGAGGAGCTGGTATCAGAGAGTGGGACAGGCTGTGTGTTAGTGAGGGAGGAGCTGATATCTGAGTGTGGGACAGGCTGTGTGTTAGTGAGGGAGGAGCTGGTATCTGAGAGTGGGACAGGCTGTTATTGAGGGAGGAGCTGGTATCTGAGAGTGGGACAGTCTCTGTGTTAGTGAGGGAGGAGCTGATATCTGAGTGTGGGAATGGCTGTGTGTTAGTGAGGGAGGAGCTGATATCTGAGAGTTGGACAGGCTGTGTGTTAGTGAGGGAGGAGCTGGTATCTGAGAGTGGGACAGGCTGTGTGTCAGTGAGGGAGGAGCTGGTATCTGAGAGGGCGACAGGCTGTGTGTTAGTGAGGGAGGAGCTGGTATCTGAGAGTGGGACATGCTGTGTGTTAGTGAGCGAGGAGCTGGAATCTGTGAGTGGGACAGGCTGTGAGTAAGTGAGGGAGGAGCTGGTATCTGAGAGTGGGACAGGCTGTGTTAGTGAGGGAGGAGCTGGAATTAAAGAGAGGGACAGGCTGTGTTTATGTGGGGGAGGAGCTGGTATCTGACATTGGGAAAGTATGTGTGTTAGTGAGGGAGGAGCTGGTATCTGAGAGTAAGACAGGCTTTGTGTTAGTGAAGGAGGAGCTGGTATCTGAGAGTGGGACAGGTTGTGTTTAAGTGAGGGAGGGGCTGGTATCTGAGAGTGCGACAGGCTGTGTGTTAGTGAGGGATGAGCTGGTATCTGAGAGTGGTACATGCTGTGTGTTAGTGAGGGAGGAGCTGGTATCTGAGAGTTGGACATGCAGTGTGTTAGTGAGGGAGGAGCTGGTATCTGAGAGAGGGACAGGCTGTGTGTTAGTGAGGGAGGAGGTGGTTTCTGAGAGTTGGACAGGCTGTGTGTTAGTGAGGGAGGAGATGGTATCTGAGAGTGAGACAGGCTGTGTGTTAGTGAAGGAGGAGCTGGTATCTGAGAGTGAGACAGGCTGTGTGTTAGTGAGGGAGGAGCTGGTATCTGACAGTGGGATAGGCTGCGTTAGTGAGGGATGAGCTGGAATCTGAGATTGGGACATGCAGTGTGTTAGTGAGGGAGGAGCTGGTGTCTGAGAATGAGACAGGCTGTGTGTTAGTGAGCGAGGAGCTGGTATCTGAGAGTGGGACAGGCTGTGTGTTAGTGAGGGAGGAGATGGTATCTGAGAGTGGGACAAGCTGTGTGTTAGTGAGGGAGAAGCTTGTATCTCTTAATGGACAGGCTGTGTGTAAGTGAGGGAGGAGCTGGTATCTGAGATTGGGACAGGCTGTGCGTTAGTGAGGGAGGAGCTGGTATCTGAGAGTGGGACAGACTGTGTGTTTATGAGGGAGGAGCTGGTATCTGAGAGTGGGACAGGCTGTGTGTTATTGAGGGAGGAACTGGTTTCTGAGAGTTGGACAGGCTGTGTGTTAGTGAGGGAGGAGCTGTTATCTGACAGTGGAACAGGTTGTGTGTTGGTGTGGGAGGAGCTGGTATCATTGAATGGGACAGGCTGTGTGTTAGTGAGTGTGGAGCTGGAATCTGAGAGAGGGACAGGCTGTGTGTATGTGAGGGAGGAGCTGGTATCTGAGACTGGGACATGCTGTGTGTTATTGAGGGAGGAGCTGGAATCTGAGAGTGGGACAGGCTGTGTGTTAGTGAGGGAGGAGCTGGTATCTGAGAGTGGGACAGGCTGTGTGTTAGTGAGGGAGGAGCAGGTATCTGACAGTGGGACAGGCTGTGTGTAAGTGTGGGAGGAGCTGTTATCTGAGAGTGGGACAGGCTGTGTGTTAGTGAGGGAGAAGCTGGTATCTGAGAATGGAACGTGCTGTTTGTTAGAGAGGGAGGAGCTGGTATCTGAGAGTGGGTCAGGCTGTGTGTTAGTGAGGGAGGAGCTTGTATCTGAGAGTGGGACAGGTTGTGTTTAAGTGAGGAAGTGGCTGGTATCTGAGAGTGCGACAGTCTGTGTGTTAGTGAGGGAGGAGCTGGTATCTGAGAGTGGGAAAGGCTGTGTGTTATTGAGGGAGGTGCTGGTATCGGAGAGTGGGACAGGCTGCGTGTTAGTGAGGTAGGAGCTGGAATCTGAGAGTGGGACAGGCTGTGTGTTAAGTGAGGGAGGAGCTGGTATCTGAGAGTGGGACAGGCTGTGTGATAGTGAGGGAGGAGCTGGTGTCTGAGAGTAAGATAGGCTTTGTGTTAGTGAGGGAGGAGTTCGTATCTGAGAGTGGGACAGGCTCTGTTAGTGAGGGAGGATCAGGAATCTGAGAGTGGGACAGGTCGTGTATTAGTGAGGAAGGAGCTGAAATCTGAAAAAGGAACAGGATGAGTGTTAGTGAGGGAGGAGCTGGTATCTGAGACTGAGACAGTTTTTGTTAGTGAGGGAGGAGCTAGTATCTGCGACTGGGGACAGGCTGTGTGATAGTGAAGGAGGAGATGGTATCAGAGTGTGGGCCAGGCTGTGTTAGTGATGGAGGAGCTATTATCTGCTACTGGGGACAGGCTGTGTGATAGTGAAGGAGGAGATGGTATCAGAGTGTGGGACAGGCTGTGTGTTAGTGAGGAAGGAGCTGAAATCTGAAAAAGGAACAGGATGAGTGTTAGTGAGGGAGGAGCTGGTATCTGAGACTGAGACAGTTTTTGTTAGTGAGGGAGGAGCTAGTATCTGCGACTGGGGACAGGCTGTGTGATAGTGAAGGAGGAGATGGTATCAGAGTGTGGGCCAGGCTGTGTTAGTGATGGAGGAGCTATTATCTGCTACTGGGGACAGGCTGTGTGATAGTGAAGGAGGAGATGGTATCAGAGTGTGGGACAGGCTGTGTGTTAGTGAGGGAGGAGCTGGTATCAGAGAGTGGGACAGGCTGTGTGTTAGTGAGGGAGGAGCTGGTATCAGAGAGTGGGACAGGCTGTGTGTTAGTGAGGGAGGAGCTGGTATCTGAAAGTGGGACAGGCTGTGTGTTAGAGAGGGAGGAGCTAGTATCAGAGAGTGGGAAAGGCTGTGTGTTAGTGAGGGAGGAGCTGATATCTGAGTGTGGGACAGGCTGTGTGTTAGTGAGGGAGGAGCTGGTATCTGAGAGTGGGACAGGCTGTTATTGAGGGAGGAGCTGGTATCTGAGAGTGGGACAGGCTGTGTGTTAGTGAGGGAGGAGCTGGAATCAGAGAGTGGGACAGGCTGTTTGGTAGTGAGGGAGTAGATGGTATCTGAGAGTGGGACATGCTGTGTGTTAGTGAGCGAGGAGCTGGAATCTGTGAGTGGGACAGGCTGTGAGTAAGTGAGGGAGGAGCTGGTATCTGAGAGTGGGACAGGCTGTGTTAGTGAGGGAGGAGCTGGAATTAAAGAGAGGGACAGGCTGTGTTTATGTGAGGGAGGAGCTGGTATCTGACATTGGGAAAGTATGTGTGTTAGTGAGGGAGGAGCTGGTATCTGAGAGTGGGACAGGCTGTGTGTTCGTGAGGGAGCAGGTGGTTTCTGAGCGTTGGACAGGCTGTGTGTTAGTGAGGGAGGAGATGGTATCTGAGAGTGAGACAGGCTGTGTGTTAGTGAGGGAGGAGCTGGTATCTGAGAGTGAGACAGGCTGTGTGTGAGTGAGGGAGGAGCTGGTATCTGACAGTGGGATAGGCTGCGTTAGTGAGGGATGAGCTGGAATCTGAGATTGGGACATGCAGTGTGTTAGTGAGGGAGGAGCTGGTGTCTGAGAATGAGACAGGCTGTGTGTTAGTGAGGGAGGATTTGGTATCTGAGAGTGGGACAAGCTGTGTGTTAGTGAGGGAGAAGCTTGTATCTGTTAGTGGGACAGGCTGTGTGTTAGTGAGGGAGGAGCTGGTATCTGAGAGTGGGACAGGCTGTGTGTTAGTGAGGGAGGAGCTGGTATCTGAGAGTGGGACAGGCTGTGTGTTAGTGAGGGAGGAGCTGGTTTCTGAGAGTTGGACAGGCTGTGTGTTAGTGAGGGAGGAGATTTTATCTGACAGTGGAACAGGTTGTGTGTTCGTGTGGGAGGAGCTGGTATCAGTGAGTGGGACAGGCTGTGTGTTAGTGAGTGAGGAGCTGGAATCTGAGAGAGGGACAGGCTGTGTGTATGTGAGGGAGGAGCTGGTATCTGAGACTGGGACAGGCTGTGTGTTATTGAGGGAGGAGCTGGAATCTGAGAGTGGGACAGGCTGTGTTAGTGAGGGAGGAGCTGGTATCTGAGAGTGGGACAGGCTGTGTGTTAGTGAGGGAGGAGCAGGTATCTGAGAGTGGGACAGACTGTGTGTTCGTGAGGAAGGAGCTGAAATCAGAGTGGAACAGGCTGAGTGTTAGTGAGGGAGGAGCTGGTATCTGAGACTGAGAAAGGTTGTGTTAGTGAGAGGGGAGCTGGTACCTGAGAGTGGGACAGGATGTGTGTAATTGAGGGAGGATCGGGTATCAAAGTGGGATAGGCTGAGTGTTAGGGAGGAGCTGGTATCTCAGTTTGTGACAGGCTGTGTGTTAATGAAGTTTGAGTTGGTATCTGAAATGTTGACAGGGTGTGTTCAAGTGAGTGAGAGGCTTGTATCTGACATTGGGACAGGCTGTGTGTAAGTGAGGGAGGAGCTGTTATCTGAGAGTGGGACAGGCTGTGTGTTAGTGAGGGAGGAGCTGGTATCTGAGAGTGGGACAGGCTGTGTATTAGTGAGGGAGGAGCAGGTATCTGAGAGTGGGACAGTCTGTGTGCTAGTGAGGGAGGAGCTGGTATCTGAGTGTGGGACGGGCTGTTTGTTAGTGAGGGAGGAGCTGGTATCTGAGATTGGGACAGGCTGTGTGTTAGTGAGAGATGAGCAGGTATCTGAGAGTGGGACAGGCAGTGTGTTAGTGAGGGAGGAGCTGGTATCTGATAGTGGGACAGGCCGTCTGTATGTGAGGTAGGAGATGGTATCTGAGAGTGGGACAGTATGTATGTTAGTGAGGGAGCAGCTGGTATCTGAGTGGGACAGGCTCTGTGTTAGAGAGGAGCTGGTATCTCAGTTTGTGACAGGCTGTGTGATAATGAGGTTTGAGTTGGGATCTGAAATGTTGACAAGGTATGTTCAAGTGAGTGAGGAGCTTGTATGTGACATTGGGACAGGCTGTGTGTAAGTGTGGGAGGAGCTGTTATCTGAGAGTGGGACAGGCTGTGTGTTAGTGAGGGAGGAGCTGGTATCTGAGAGTGGGACAGGCTGTGTGTTAGTGAGGGAGGAGCAGGTATCTGAGAGTGGAACGTGCTGTTTGTTAGAGAGGGAGGAGCTGGTATCTGAGAATGCGACAGGCTGTGTGTTAGTGAGGGAGGAGCTGTTATCCGAGAGTGGGACAGGCTGTGTGTTAGTGAGGGAGAAGCTGGTATCTGAGAGTGGGACGCGGTGTATGTTAGAGAGGGAGGAGCTGGTATCTGAGAGTCGGACATGCTGTGTGTTAGTGATGGAGGAGCTGGTATCTGAGAGTGGGACAGGCTGTGTGTTAGTGAGAGAGTAGCTGGTATCTGAGAGTGGGAACGGCTGTGTGTTAGTGAGAGATGAGCAGGTATCTGAGAGTGGGACATGCTGTGTGTTAGTGAGGGAGGAGCTGGTATCTGATAGTTGGACAGGCAGTGTGTTAGTGAGGGAGGAGCTGGTATCTGATAGTGGGACAGGCTGTCTGCATGTGAGGTAGGAGATGGTATCTGAGAGTGGGACAGTATGTGTGTTAGTGAGGGAATAGCTGGTATCTGAGAGGGGGACAGTCTGTGAGATAGTGAGGGAGCAGCTGGGATCTGAGTGGGACAGGCTGTGTGTTAGTGAGGGGGGAACTGGTATCTGAGAGTGGGCCAGTCTGTGTGTTATTGTGGGAGCAGGTGGTATCTGAGTGTGGGACATTCTGTGTGTTAGTGAGGGAGGAGCTAGTATCTGAGTGTGGGAAAGGCTGTGTGTTAGTGAGGGAGGATCTGGTATCTGAGAGTGGGACGAGCTGTTTGTTAGAGAGAGATGAGCAGGTATCTGAGAGTGGGACAGGCTGTGTGTTCGTGAGGGAGGAGCTGGTACCTGAGATTGGGACTGGATGTGTGTTATTGAGGTAGGATCGGGTATCAGGGTGGGATAGGCTGAGTGTTATGGAGGAAGCAGCTGGTATCTGAGTGGGACAGGCTGTGTGTTAGTGAGGGGGGAACTGGTATCTGAGAGTGGGCCAGTCTGTGTGTCAGAAGGGAGCAGGTGGTATCTGAGTGTGGGACAGGCTGTGTGTTAGTGAGGGAGGAGCTTGTATCTGAGTGTGGGAAAGGCTGTGTGTTAGTGAGGGAGAAGCTGGTATCTGAGAATGGAACGTGCTGTTTGTTAGAGAGGGAGGAGCTGGTATCTGAGTGTGGGACAGGCTGTGTGTTAGTGAGGGAGGAGCTTGTATCTGAGAGTGGGACAGGTTGTGTTTAAGTGAGGGAGTGGCTGGTATCTGAGAGTGCGACAGTCTTTGTGTTAGTGAGAGAGGAGCTTGTATCTGAGAGTGGGACAGGCTGTGTGTTAGTGAGGGAGGTGCTGGTAACTGAGAGTGGGACAGGCTAGTGTTAGTGAGGTAGGAGCTGGAATCTGAGAGTGGGACAGGCTGTGTGTTAGTGTGGTAGGAGCTGGAATCTGTGAGTGTGACAGTCTGTGTGTTAAGTGAGGGAGGAGCTGGTATCTGAGAGTGGGACAGGCTGTGTGTTAGTGAGGGAGGAGCTGGTATCTGAGAGTGGCACAGGCTGCATGTTAGTGAGGGAGGAGCTGGTATCTGAGAGTGGGACAGGCTGTGTGTTAGTGAGGGAGGGACTGGTATCTGAGAGTGGGACAGGCTGTGTGTAAGTGAGAGAGGAGCTGGTATCTGAGAGTGGGACAGGCTGTGTGATAGTGAGGGAGGAGCTGGTATCTGAGAGTAAGATAGGCTTTGTGTTAGTGAGGGAGGAGTTCGTATCTGAGAGTGGGACAGGCTGTGTGAGTGAGGGAGGATCAGGAATCTGAGAGTGGGACAGTTTGAGTATTAGTGAGGAAGGAGCTGAAATCTGAAAGTGGAACAGGCTGAATGTTAGTGAGGGAGGAGCTGGTATCTGCGACTGGGGACAGGCTGTGTGATAGTGAAGGAGGAGATGGTATCAGAGTGTGGGACAGGCTGTGTGTTAGTGAGGGAGGAGCTGGTATCAGAGAGTGGGACAGGCTGTGTGTTAGTGAGGGAGGAGCTGGTATCAGAGAGTGGGACAGGCTGTGTGTAAGTGAGGGAGGAGCTGGTATCTGAGAGTGGGACAGGCTGTGTGTTAGTGAGGGAGGAGCTGATATCTGAGTGTGGGACAGGCTGTGTGTTAGTGAGGGAGGAGTTGGTATCTGAGAGTGGGACAGGCTGTTATTGAGGGAGGAGCTGGTATCTGAGAGTGGGACAGTCTCTGTGTTAGTGAGGGAGGAGCTGATATCTGAGTGTGGGAATGGCTGTGTGTTAGTGAGGGAGGAGCTGATATCTGAGTGTGGGACAGGCTGAGTGTTACTGAGGGAGCAGCTGGTATCTCAGAGTGGGACAGGCTGCGTGTTAGTGAGGGAGGAGCAGCAATCTGACAGTGGGACAGGCTGAATGATAGTGACGGAGGAGCTTGCATCTTAGTGTGGGACAGGCTGTGTGTTAGATAAGGAGGGACAGGTATCTGAGAGTTGGACAGTTTGTATGTTAGTGAGGTGGGAGCTGGTATCTGAGAGTGGGACAATATTTGTGTTAGTTAGGGAGGAGAAGTATCTGAGAGTGGGATGTGCTGTCTTTTAGAGAGGGAGGAACTGGTATCTGAGAGTGGGACAGATTGTGTATTACTGAGGGAGGAGCTGGTATCTGAGAATGGGACAGGCTGTGTGTTAGTGAGGGAGGAGATGGTATCTGAGACTGAGACAGGCTGTGTGTTAGTGACGGAGGAGCTGGAATCAGAGAGTGGGACAGGCTGTGTGTTAGTGAGGGAGGAGCTGGCATCTGAGTGGGCAACAGGCTCTGTGTTAGTGAGGGAGGAGCTGGTATCTGAGAGTGGGACATGCTGTGTGTTAGTGAGCGAGGAGCTGGAATCTGTGAGTGGGACAGGCTGTGAGTAAGTGAGGGAGGAGCTGGTATCTGAGAGTGGGACAGGCTGTGTTAGTGAGGGAGGAGCTGGAATTAAAGGGAGGGACAGGCTGTGTTTATGTGAGGGAGGAGCTGGTATCTGACATTGGGAAAGTATGTGTGTTAGTGAGGGAGGAGCTGGTATCTGAGAGTAAGACAGGCTTTGTGTTAGTGAAGGAGGAGCTGGTATCTGAGAGTGGGACAGGTTGTGTTTAAGTGAGGGAGGGGCTGGTATCTGAGAGTGCGACAGGCTGTGTGTTAGTGAGGGATGAGCTGGTATCTGAGAGTGGTACATGCTGTGTGTTAGTGAGGGAGGAGCTGGTATCTGAGAGTTGGACATGCAGTGTGTTAGTGAGGGAGGAGCTGGTATCTGAGAGAGGGACAGGCTGTGTGTTAGTGAGGGAGGAGGTGGTTTCTGAGAGTTGGACAGGCTGTGTGTTAGTGAGGGAGGAGATGGTATCTGAGAGTGAGACAGGCTGTGTGTTAGTGAAGGAGGAGCTGGTATCTGAGAGTGAGACAGGCTGTGTGTTAGTGAGGGAGGAGCTGGTATCTGACAGTGGGATAGGCTGCGTTAGTGAGGGATGAGCTGGAATCTGAGATTGGGACATGCAGTGTGTTAGTGAGGGAGGAGCTGGTGTCTGAGAATGAGACAGGCTGTGTGTTAGTGAGCGAGGAGCTGGTATCTGAGAGTGGGACAGGCTGTGTGTTAGTGAGGGAGGAGATGGTATCTGAGAGTGGGACAAGCTGTGTGTTAGTGAGGGAGAAGCTTGTATCTGTTAGTGGGACAGGCTGTGTGTAAGTGAGGGAGGAGCTGGTATCTGAGCGTGGGACAGGCTGTGTGTTAGTGAGGGAGGAGCTGGTATCTGAGAGTGGGACAGACTGTGTGTTTGTGAGGGAGGAGCTGGTATCTGAGTGTGGGACAGGCTGTGTGTTATTGAGGGAGGAGCTGGTTTCTGATAGTTGTACAGGCTGTGTGTTAGTGAGGGAGGAGCTGTTATCTGACAGTGGAACAGGTTGTGTGTTAGTGTGGGAGGAGCTGGTATCATTGAATGGGACAGGCTGTGTGTTAGTGAGTGAGGAGCTGGAATCTGAGAGAGGGACAGGCTGTGTGTATGTGAGGGAGGAGCTGGTATCTGAGACTGGGACATGCTGTGTGTTATTGAGGGAGGAGCTGGAATCTGAGAGTGGGACAGGCTGTGTGTTAGTGAGGGAGGAGCTGGTATCTGAGAGTGGGACAGGCTGTGTGTTAGTGAGGGAGGAGCAGGTATCTGACAGTGGGACAGGCTGTGTGTTAGTGAGGGAGGAGCAGGTATCTGAGAGTGGGACAGACTGTGTGTTCGTGAGGAAGGAGCTGAAATCAGAGTGGAACAGGCTGAGTGTTAGTGAGGGAGGAGCTGGTATCTGAGACAGAGAAAGGTTGTGTTAGTGAGAGGGGAGCTGGTACCTGAGAGTGGGACAGGATGTGTGTAACTGAGGGAGGATCGGGTATCAAAGTGGGATAGGCTGAGTGTTAGGGAGGAGCGGTATCTCAGTTTGTGACAGGCTGTGTGTTAATGAAGTTTGAGTTGGTATCTGAAATGTTGACAGGGTGTGTTCAAGTGAGTGAGAGGCTTGTATCTGACATTGGGACAGGCTGTGTGTAAGTGAGGGAGGAGCTGTTATCTGAGAGTGGGACAGGCTGTGTGTTAGTGAGAGAGCAGCTGGTATCTGAGACTGGGACAGGCTGTGTATTAGTGAGGGAGGAGCTTGTATCTGAGAGTGGGACAGTTTGTGTGTTAGTGAGGGAGGAGCTGGTATCTGAGAGTGGGACAGGCTGTTTGTTAGTGAGGGAGGAGCTGGTATCTGAGAGTGGGACAGGCTGTGTGTTAGTGAGGGAGGATCAGGTATCTGAGAGTGGGACAGACTGTGTGTTCGTGAGGAAGGAGCTGAAATCAGAGTGGAACAGGCTGAGTGTTAGTGAGGGAGGAGCTGGTATCTGAGACTGAGAAAGGTTGTGTTAGTGATAGGGGAGCTGGTACCTGAGAGTGGGACAGGATGTGTGTAATTGAGGGAGGATCGGGTATCAAAGTTGGATAGGCTGAGTGTTAGGGAGGAGCTGGTATCTCAGTTTGTGACAGGCTGTGTGTTAATGAAGTTTGAGTTGGTATCTGAAATGTTGACAGGGTGTGTTCAAGTGAGTGAGAGGCTTGTATCTGACATAGGGACAGGCTGTGTGTAAGTGAGGGAGGAGCTGTTATCTGAGTGTGGGACGGGCTGTTTGTTAGTGAGGGAGGAGCTGGTATCTGAGAGTGGGACAGGCTGTGTGTTAGTGAGAGATGAGCAGGTATCTGAGAGTGGGACAGGCAGTGTGTTAGTGAGGGAGGAGCTGGTATCTGATAGCGGGACAGGCCGTCTGTATGTGAGGTAGGAGATGGTATCTGAGAGTGGGACAGTATGTATGTTAGTGAGGGAGCAGCTGGTATCTGAGTGGGACAGGCTCTGTGTTAGAGAGGAGCTGGTATCTCAGTTTGTGACAGGCTGTGTGATAATGAGGTTTGAGTTGGGATCTGAAATGTTGACAAGGTATGTTCAAGTGAGTGAGGGGCTTGTATCTGACATTGGGACAGGCTGTGTGTAAGTGTGGGAGGAGCTGTTATCTGAGAGTGGGACAGGCTGTGTGTTAGTGAGGGAGGAGCTGGTATCTGAGAGTGGGACAGGCTGTGTGTTAGTGAGGGAGGAGCAGGTATCTGAGAGTGGAACGTGCTGTTTGTTAGAGAGGCAGGAGCTGGTATCTGAGAATGCGACAGGCTGTGTGTTAGTGAGGGAGGAGCTGTTATCCGAGAGTGGGACAGGCTGTGTGTTAGTGAGGGAGAAGCTGGTATCTGAGAGTGGGACGTGCTGTTTGTTAGAGAGGGAGGAGCTGGTATCTGAGAGTCGGACATGCTGTGTGTTAGTGATGGAGGAGCTGGTATCTGAGAGTGGGACAGGCTGTGTGTTAGTGAGAGAGCAGCTGGTATCTGAGAGTGGGAACGGCTGTGTGTTAGTGAGAGATGAGCAGGTATCTGAGAGTGGGACAGGCTGTGTGTTAGTGAGGGAGGAGCTGGTATCTGATAGTGGGACAGGCTGTCTGCATGTGAGGTAGGAGATGGTATCTGAGAGTGGGACAGTATGTGTGTTAGTGAGGGAATAGCTGGTATCTGAGAGGGGTACAGTCTGTGAGTTAGTGAGTGAGGAGCTGGTATCTGAGTGGGACAGGCTGTGTGTTAGTGAGGGGGGAACTGGTATCTGAGAGTGGGCCAGTCTGTGTGTTAGTGAGGGAGCAGGTGGTATCTGAGTGTGGGACATTCTGTGTGTTAGTGAGGGAGGAGCTAGTATCTGAGTGTGGGAAAGGCTGTGTGTTAGTGAGGGAGGATCGGGTATCAAAGTGGGACTGGCTGAGTGTTATGGAGGAGCTGGTATCTCAGTTTGTGACAGGCTGTGTGATAATGAGGTTTGAGTTGGTATCTGAAATGTTGACAAGGTGTGTTCAATTGAGTGAGGGGCTTGTATCTGACATTGGGACAGGCTGTGTGTAAGTGTGGGAGGAGCAGGTATCTGAGAGTGGGACAGGCTGTCTGTTAGTGAGGGAGGAGCTGGTACCTGAGAATGCGACAGGCTGTGTGTTAGTGAGGGAGAAGCTGGTATCCGAGAGTGGGACAGGCTGTGTGTTAGTGAGGGAGAAGCTGGTATCCGAGAGTGGGACAGGCTGTGTGTTAGTGAGGGAGGAGCTGGTATCTGAGAGTGGGACAGGCTGTGTGTTAGTGAGGGAGGAGCTGGTATCTGAGAGTGGGACAGTCTGTGTATTAGTGAGGGAGGATCAGGAATCTGAGAGTGGGACAGGTTGTGTTTAAGTGAGGGAGTGGCTGGTATCTGAGAGTGCGACAGGCTGTGTGTTAGTGAGGGAGGATCTGGTATCTGAGAGTGGGACGAGCTGTTTGTTAGAGAGAGATGAGCAGGTATCTGAGAGTGGGACAGGCTGTGTGTTCGTGAGGGAGGAGCTGGTACCTGAGATTGGGACTGGATGTGTGTTATTGAGGTAGGATCGGGTATCAGGGTGGGATAGGCTGAGTGTTATGGAGGAGCTGGTATCTCAGTTTGTGACAGGCTGTGTGTTAATGAGTTTTGAGTTGGTATCTGAAATGTTGACAGGGTGTGTTCAAGTGAGTTAGGGGCTTGTATCTGACATTGGGACAGGCTGTGTGTAAGTGACGGAGGAGCTGTTATCTGAGAGTGGGACAGGCTGTGTGTTAGTGAGGGAGGAGCTGGTATCTGAGAGTGGGACAGGCTGTGTATTAGTGAGGGAGGAGCTGGTATCTGACAGTGGGACAGTCTGTGTGCTAGTGAGGGAGGAGCTGGTATCTGAGTGTGGGACGGGCTGTTTGTTAGTGAGGGAGGAGCTGGTATCTGAGATTGGGAAAGGCTGTGTGTTAGTGAGAGATGAGCAGGTATCTGAGAGTGGGACAGGCAGTGTGTTAGTGAGGGAGGAGCTGGTATCTGATAGTGGGACAGGCTTTCTGTATGTGAGGTAGGAGATGGTATTTGAGAGGGGGACAGGCTGTGTGTTAGTGAGGGAGCAGCTGGTATCTGAGTGGGACAGGCTGTGTGTTAGTGAGGGGGGAACTGGTATCTGAGTGGGACAGGCTGTGTGTTAGTGAGGGGGGAACTGGTATCTGAGAGTGGGCCAGTCTGTGTGTTAGAAGGGAGCAAGTGGTATCTGAGTGTGGGACAGGCTGTGTGTTAGTGAGGGAGGAGCTTGTATCTGAGTGTGGGAAAGGCTGTGTGTTAGTGAGGGAGGATCGGGTATCAAAGTGGGACAGGCTGAGTGTTATGGAGGAGCTGGTATCTCAGTTTGTGAAAGGCTGTGTGATAATGAGGTTTGAGTAGGGATCTGAAATGTTGACAAGGTGTGTTCAAGTGAGTGAGGGGCTTGTATCTGACATTGGGACAGGCTGTGTGTAAGTGAGGGAGGAGCTGTTATCTGAGAGTGGGACAGGCTGAGTGTTAGTGAGGGAGGAGCTGGTATCTGAGAGTGGGACAGGCTGTGTATTAGTGAGGGAGGAGCTGGTATCTGAAAGTGTGACAGTCTGTGTGCTAGTGAGGGAGGAGCTGGTATCTGAGTGTGGGACGGGCTGTTTGTTAGTGAGGGAGGATCTGGTATCTGAGATTGGGAAAGGCTGTGTGTTAGTGAGAGATGAGCAGGTATCTGAGAGTGGGACAGGCAGTGTGTTAGTGAGGGAGGAGCTGGTATCTCATAGTGGGACAGGCTTTCTGTATGTGAGGTAGGAGGTGGTATTTGAGAGTGGGACAGTATGTGTGTTAGTGAGGGAGGAGCTGGTATCTGAGAGGGGGACAGGCTGTGTGTTAGTGAGGGAGCAGCTGGTATCTGAGTGGGACAGGCTGTGTGTTAGTCAGGGGGGAACTGGTATCTGAGAGTGGGCCAGTCTGTGTGTCAGAAGGGAGCAAGTGGTATCTGAGTGTGGGACAGGCTGTGTGTTAGTGAGGGAGGAGCTTGTATCTGAGTGTGGGAAAGGCTGTGTGTTAGTGGGGGAGGATCGAGTATCAAAGTGGGACAGGCTGAGTGTTATGGAGGAGCTGGTATCTCAGTTTGTGACAGGCTGTGTGATAATGAGGTTTGAGTAGGGATCTGAAATGTTGACAAGGTGTGTTCAAGTGAGTGAGGGCTTGTATCTGACATTGGGACAGGCTGTGTGTAAGTGTGGGAGGAGCTGTTATCTGAGAGTGGGACAGGCTGTGTGTTAGTGAGGGAGAAGCTGGTATCTGAGAATGGAACGTGCTGTTTGTTAGAGAGGGAGGAGCTGGTATCTGAGAGTGGGACAGGTTGTGTGTAAGTGTGGGAGGAGCTGTTATCTGAGAGTGGGACAGGCTGTGTGTTAGTGAGGGAGAAGCTGGTATCTGAGAATGGAACGTGCTGTTTGTTAGAGAGGGAGGAGCTGGTATCTGAGAGTGGGACAGGCTGTGTGTTAGTGAGGGAGGAGCTTGTATCTGAGAGTGGGACAGGTTGTGTTTAAGTGAGGGAGTGGCTGGTATCTGAGAGTGCGACAGTCTGTGTGTTAGTGAGAGGAGCTGGTATCTGAGAGTGGGACAGGCTGTGTGTTAGTGAGGGAGGTGCTGGTTTCTGAGAGTGGGACAGGCTGCGTGTTAGTGAGGGAAGAGCTGGTATCTGCGAGTGGGACAGGCTAGTGTTAGTGAGGTAGGAGCTGGAATCTGAGAGTGGGACAGGCTGTGTGTTAGTGTGGTAGGAGATGGTTTCTGAGAGTGTGACAGTCTGTGTGATAGTGAGGGAGGAGCTGGTATCTGAGAGTAAGATAGGCTTTGTGTTAGTGAGGGAGGAGTTCGTATCTGAGATTGGGACACGCTGTGTTAGTGGGGGAGGATCAGGAATCTGAGAGTGGGACAGGTCGTGTATTAGTGAGGAAGGAGCTGAAATCTGAAAGTGGAACAGGCTGAGTGTTAGTGAGGGAGGAGCTGGTATCTGCGACTGGGGACAGGCTGTGTGATAGTGAAGGAGGAGATGGTATCAGAGTGTGGGCCAGGCTGTGTTAGTGAGGGAGGAGCTAGTATCTGCGACTGGGGACAGGCTGTGTGATAGTGAAGGAGGAGATGGTGTCAGAGTGTGGGACAGGCTGTTTGTTAGTGAGGGAGGAGCTGGTATCTCAGAGTGGGACAGGCTGCGTGTTAGTGAGGGAGGAGCAGCAATCTGACAGTGGGACAGGCTGAATGATAGTGACGGAGGAGCTTGCATCTAAGTGTGGGACAGGCTGTGTGTTAGATAAGGAGGGACAGGTATCTGAGAGTTGGACAGTTTGTATGTTAGTGAGGTGGGAGCTGGTATCTGAGAGTGGGACAATATTTGTGTTAGTTAGGGAGGAGAAGTATCTGAGACTGGGACGTGCTGTCTTTTAGAGAGGGAGGAACTGGTATCTGAGAGTGGGACAGATTGTGTATTACTGAGGGAGGAGCTGGTATCTGAGAGTGGGACAGGCTGTGTGTTAGTGAGGGAGGAGCTGGTATCTGAGAGTGGGACAGGCTGTGTGTTAGTGAGGGAGGAGCTGGTATCTGAGAGTGGGACAGGCTGTGTGTTAGTTAGGGAGGAGCTGGTATCTGAGACTGAGACAGGCTGTGTGTTAGTGAGGGAGGAGCTGGAATCAGAGAGTGGGACAGGCTGTGTGGTAGTGGGGGAGGAGGTGGAATCTGAGAGTTGGACAGGCTGTGTGTTAGTGAGGGAGGAGCTGGTATCTGAGAGTGGGACATGCTGTGTGTTAGTGAGCGAGGAGCTGGAATCTGTGAGTGGGACAGGCTGTGAGTAAGTGAGGGAGGAGCTGGTATCTGAGAGTGAGACAGGCTGTGTGTTAGTGAGGGAGGAGCTGGTATCTGACAGTGGGATAGGCTGCGTTAGTGAGGGATGAGCTGGAATCTGAGATTGGGACATGCAGTGTGTTAGTGAGGGAGGAGCTGGTGTCTGAGAATGAGACAGGCTGTGTGTTAGTGAGCGAGGAGCTGGTATCTGAGAGTGGGACAGGCTGTGTGTTAGTGAGGGAGGAGATGGTATCTGAGAGTGGGACAGGCTGTGTGTTAGTGAGGGAGGAGCTGGTATCTGAGAGTGGGACAGACTGTGTGTTTGTGAGGGAGGAGCTGGTATCTGAGAGTGGGACAGGCTGTGTGTTATTGAGGGAGGAGCTGGTTTCTGAGAGTTGGACAGGCTGTGTGTTAGTGAGGGAGGAGCTGTTATCTGACAGTGGAACAGGTTGTGTGTTAGTGTGGGAGGAGCTGGTATCATTGAATGGGACAGGCTGTGTGTTAGTGAGTGAGGAGCTGGAATCTGAGAGAGGGACAGGCTGTGTGTATGTGAGGGAGGAGCTGGTATCTGAGACTGGGACATGCTGTGTGTTATTGAGGGAGGAGCTGGAATCTGAGAGTGGGACAGGCTGTGTGTTAGTGAGGGAGGAGCTGGTATCTGAGAGTGGGACAGGCTGTGTGTTAGTGAGGGAGGAGCAGGTATCTTACAGTGGGACAGGCTGTGTGTTAGTGAGGGAGGAGCAGGTATCTGAGAGTGGGACAGACTGCGTGTTCGTGAGGAAGGAGCTGAAATCAGAGTGGAACAGGCTGTGTGTTAGTGAGGGAGGAGCTGGCATCTGAGACTGAGAACGGTTGTGTTAGTGAGAGGGGAGCTGGTACCTGAGAGTGGGACAGGATGTGTGTAATTGAGGGAGGATCGGGTATCAAAGTGGGATAGGCTGAGTGTTAGGGAGGAGCTGGTATCTCAGTTTGTGACAGGCTGTGTGTTAATGAAGTTTGAGTTGGTATCTGAAATGTTGACAGGGTGTGTTCAAGTGAGTGAGAGGCTTGTATCTGACATTGGGACAGGCTGTGTGTAAGTGAGGGAGGAGCTGTTATCTGAGAGTGGGACAGGCTGTGTGTTAGTGAGAGAGCAGCTGGTATCTGAGACTGGGACAGGCTGTGTATTAGTGAGGGAGGAGCTTGTATCTGAGAGTGGAACAGTCTGTGTGTTAGTGAGGGAGGAGCTGGTATCTGAGAGTGGGACAGGCTGTTTGTTAGTGAGGGAGGAGCTGGTATCTGAGAGTGGGACAGGCTGTGTGTTAGTGAGAGATGAGCTGGTATCTGAGAGTGGGTCAGGTTGTGTGTTAGTGAGGGAGGAGCTGGTATCTGAGAGTGGGACAGGTTGTGTGTTAGTGAGGGAGGAGCTCAAATCTGTGAGTGGGACAGGCTGTGTGTTAGTGAGGAAGGATCGGGTATCTGAGAGTGGGGCAGGCTTTGTGTTAGTGAGGGAAGAGTTGGTATCTGACAGTGCGACTGGCTGTGTGTTAGTGAGAGAGGAGCTGGTATCTGAGAGTGGGACAGGCTGTGAGTTAGTGAGGGATGAACTGGTATCTGAGTGTGGGACAGGCTGTGAGTTAGTGAGGGAAGAGCTGGTATCTGAGTGTTGGACAGGCTGTGATTTAGTGTGGTAGGAGCTGGTATCTGAGAGTGGGACAGGCTGTGTGTTAGTAAGGGAGGAGCTGGTATGCGAGTGGGACAGGCTGTGTGTTAGTGAGGGGGGAGCTGGTATCTGAGAGTGGGACAGGCTGTGTGTTTGTGAGGGAGCAGCCGGATTCTGAGAGTGGGACAGGCTGTGTGTTAGATGGGAGGAGCTGGTATCTGAGAGTGGGACAGGCTGAGTGTTAGTGAGGGAGGAGCTGGTATCTGAGAGTGGGACAGTCTGCGATTTATTGAGGGAGGAGCCGGTATCTCAGTCTGGGAGAGGCTGTGTGTTAGTGAAGGAGCAGCTGGTATCTTAGAGTCGGTAAGGCTGTGCGGTAGTGAGGGAGGATCTGGTATCTGAGAGTAAGACAGGCTTTGTGTTAGTGAGGGAGGATCTGGTATCTGAGAGTAAGACAGGCTTTGTGTCAGTGATGGAGGAGCTGGTATCTGAGAGTGGGACATGCTGTGTGTTAGTGAGGGAGGAGCTGGTATCTGAGAGTTGGACATGCAGTCTGTTAGTGAGGGAGGAGCTGGTATCTGAGAGAGGGACAGGCTGTGTGTTAGTGAGGGAGGAGGTGGTTTCTGAGAGTTGGACAGGCTGTGTGTTAGTGAGGGAGGAGATGGTATCTGAGAGTGAGACAGGCTGTGTGTTAGTGAAGGAGGAGCTGGTATCTGAGAGTGAGACTGGCTGTGTGTTAGTGAGGGAGGAGCTGGTATCTGACAGTGGGATAGGCTGCGTTAGTGAGGGATGAGCTGGAATCTGAGATTGGGACATGCAGTGTGTTAGTGAGGGATGAGCTGGTGTCTGAGAATGAGACAGGCTGTGTGTTAGTGAGCGAGGAGCTGGTATCTGAGAGTGGGACAGGCTGTGTGTTAGTGAGGGAGGAGATGGTATCTGACAGTGGAACAGGTTGTGTGTTAGTGTGGGAGGAGCTGGTATCATTGAATGGGACAGGCTGTGTGTTAGTGAGTGAGGAGCTGGAATCTGAGAGAGGGACAGGCTGTGTGTATGTGAGGGAGGAGCTGGTATCTGAGACTGGGACATGCTGTGTGTTATTGAGGGAGGCCCTGGAATCTGTGAGTGGGACAGGCTGTGTGTTAGTGAGGGAGGAGCTGGTATCTGAGTATGGGACAGACTGTGTGTTCGTGAGGAAGGAGCTGAAATCAGAGTGGAACAGGCTGAGTGTTAGTGAGGGAGGAGCTGGTATCTGAGACTGAGAAAGGTTGTGTTAGTGAGAGGGGAGCTGGTACCTGAGAGTGGGACAGGATGTGTGTAATTGAGGGAGGATCGGGTATCAAAGTGGGATAGGCTGAGTGTTAGGGAGGAGCTGGTATCTCAGTTTGTGACAGGCTGTGTGTTAATGAAGTTTGAGTTGGTATCTGAAATGTTGACAGGGTGTGTTCAAGTGAGTGAGAGGCTTGTATCTGACATTGGGACAGGCTGTGTGTAAGTGAGGGAGGAGCTGTTATCTGAGAGTGGGACAGGCTGTGTGTTAGTGAGAGAGCAGCTGGTATCTGAGACTGGGACAGGCTGTGTATTAGTGAGGGAGGAGCTTGTATCTGAGAGTGGGACAGTCTGTGTGTTAGTGAGGGAGGAGCTGGTATCTGAGAGTGGGACAGGCTGTTTGTTAGTGAGGGAGGAGCTGGTATCTGAGAGTGGGACAGGCTGTGTGTTAGTGAGAGATGAGCTGGTATCTGAGAGTGGGACAGGTTGTGTGTTAGTGAGGGAGGAGCTGGTATCTGAGAGTGGGACAGGTTGTGTGTTAGTGAGGGAGGAGCTCAAATCTGTGAGTGGGACAGGCTGTGTGTTAGTGAGGAAGGATCGGGTATCTGAGAGTGGGGCAGGCTTTGTGTTAGTGAGGGAAGCGTTGGTATCTGACAGTGCGACTGGCTGTGTGTTAGTGAGAGAGGAGCTGGTATCTGAGAGTGGGACAGGCTGTGAGATAGTGAGGAATGAACTGGTATCTGAGTGTGGGACAGGCTGTGTGTTAGTGAGGGAAGAGCTGGTATCTGAGTGTTGGACAGGCTGTGATTTAGTGTGGGAGGAGCTGGTATCTGAGAGTGGGACAGGCTGTGTGTTAGTAAGGGAGGAGCTGGTATGCGAGTGGGACAGGCTGTGTGTTAGTGAGGGGGGAGCTGGTATCTGAGAGTGTGACAGGCTGTGTGTTTGTGAGGGAGCAGCCGGATTCTGAGAGTGGGACAGGCTGTGTGTTAGAGAGGGAGGAGCTGGTATCTGAGAGTGGGACAGGCTGAGTGTTAGTGAGGGAGGTGTGGGTATCTGAGAGTGGGACAGTCTGCGATTTATTGAGGGAGGAGCCGGTATCTCAGTCTGGGAGAGGCTGTGTGTTAGTGAAGGAGCAGCTGGTATCTTAGAGTCGGTAAGGCTGTGCGGTAGTGAGGGAGGATCTGGTATCTGAGAGTAAGACAGGCTTTGTGTTAGTGAGGGAGGATCTGGTATCTGAGAGTAAGACAGGCTTTGTGTCAGTGATGGAGGAGCTGGTATCTGAGAGTGGGACATGCTGTGTGTTAGTGAGGGAGGAGCTGGTATCTGAGAGTTGGACATGCAGTCTGTTAGTGAGGGAGGAGCTGGTATCTGAGAGAGGGACAGGCTGTGTGTTAGTGAGGGAGGAGGTGGTTTCTGAGAGTTGGACAGGCTGTGTGTTAGTGAGGGAGGAGATGGTATCTGAGAGTGAGACAGGCTGTGTGTTAGTGAAGGAGGAGCTGGTATCTGAGAGTGAGACTGGCTGTGTGTTAGTGAGGGAGGAGCTGGTATCTGACAGTGGGATAGGCTGCGTTAGTGAGGGATGAGCTGGAATCTGAGATTGGGACATGCAGTGTGTTAGTGAGGGATGAGCTGGTGTCTGAGAATGAGACAGGCTGTGTGTTAGTGAGCGAGGAGCTGGTATCTGAGAGTGGGACAGGCTGTGTGTTAGTGAGGGAGGAGATGGTATCTGACAGTGGAACAGGTTGTGTGTTAGTGTGGGAGGAGCTGGTATCATTGAATGGGACAGGCTGTGTGTTAGTGAGTGAGGAGCTGGAATCTGAGAGAGGGACAGGCTGTGTGTATGTGAGGGAGGAGCTGGTATCTGAGACTGGGACATGCTGTGTGTTATTGAGGGAGGCCCTGGAATCTGTGAGTGGGACAGGCTGTGTGTTAGTGAGGGAGGAGCTGGTATCTGAGTATGGGACAGACTGTGTGTTCGTGAGGAAGGAGCTGAAATCAGAGTGGAACAGGCTGAGTGTTAGTGAGGGAGGAGCTGGTATCTGAGACTGAGAAAGGTTGTGTTAGTGAGAGGGGAGCTGGTACCTGAGAGTGGGACAGGATGTGTGTAATTGAGGGAGGATCGGGTATCAAAGTGGGATAGGCTGAGTGTTAGGGAGGAGCTGGTATCTCAGTTTGTGACAGGCTGTGTGTTAATGAAGTTTGAGTTGGTATCTGAAATGTTGACAGGGTGTGTTCAAGTGAGTGAGAGGCTTGTATCTGACATTGGGACAGGCTGTGTGTAAGTGAGGGAGGAGCTGTTATCTGAGAGTGGGACAGGCTGTGTGTTAGTGAGGGAGGAGCTGGTATCTGAGAGTGGGACAGGCTGTGTATTAGTGAGGGAGGAGCAGGTATCTGAGAGTGGGACAGTCTGTGTGCTAGTGAGGGAGGAGCTGGTATCTGAGTGTGGGACGGGCTGTTTGTTAGTGAGGGAGGAGCTGGTATCTGAGATTGGGACAGGCTGTGTGTTAGTGAGAGATGAGCAGGTATCTGAGAGTGGGACAGGCAGTGTGTTAGTGAGGGAGGAGCTGGTATCTGATAGTGGGACAGGCCGTCTGTATGTGAGGTAGGAGATGGTATCTGAGAGTGGGACAGTATGTATGTTAGTGAGGGAGCAGCTGGTATCTGAGTGGGACAGGCTCTGTGTTAGAGAGGAGCTGGTATCTCAGTTTGTGACAGGCTGTGTGATAATGAGGTTTGAGTTGGGATCTGAAATGTTGACAAGGTATGTTCAAGTGAGTGAGGAGCTTGTATCTGACATTGGGACAGGCTGTGTGTAAGTGTGGGAGGAGCTGTTATCTGAGAGTGGGACAGGCTGTGTGTTAGTGAGGGAGGAGCTGGTATCTGAGAGTGGGACAGGCTGTGTGTTAGTGAGGGAGGAGCAGGTATCTGAGAGTGGAACGTGCTGTTTGTTAGAGAGGGAGGAGCTGGTATCTGAGAATGCGACAGGCTGTGTGTTAGTGAGGGAGGAGCTGTTATCCGAGAGTGGGACAGGCTGTGTGTTAGTGAGGGAGAAGCTGGTATCTGAGAGTGGGACGCGGTGTATGTTAGAGAGGGAGGAGCTGGTATCTGAGAGTCGGACATGCTGTGTGTTAGTGATGGAGGAGCTGGTATCTGAGAGTGGGACAGGCTGTGTGTTAGTGAGAGAGTAGCTGGTATCTGAGAGTGGGAACGGCTGTGTGTTAGTGAGAGATGAGCAGGTATCTGAGAGTGGGACATGCTGTGTGTTAGTGAGGGAGGAGCTGGTATCTGATAGTTGGACAGGCAGTGTGTTAGTGAGGGAGGAGCTGGTATCTGATAGTGGGACAGGCTGTCTGCATGTGAGGTAGGAGATGGTATCTGAGAGTGGGACAGTATGTGTGTTAGTGAGGGAATAGCTGGTATCTGAGAGGGGGACAGTCTGTGAGATAGTGAGGGAGCAGCTGGGATCTGAGTGGGACAGGCTGTGTGTTAGTGAGGGGGGAACTGGTATCTGAGAGTGGGCCAGTCTGTGTGTTATTGTGGGAGCAGGTGGTATCTGAGTGTGGGACATTCTGTGTGTTAGTGAGGGAGGAGCTAGTATCTGAGTGTGGGAAAGGCTGTGTGTTAGTGAGGGAGGATCTGGTATCTGAGAGTGGGACGAGCTGTTTGTTAGAGAGAGATGAGCAGGTATCTGAGAGTGGGACAGGCTGTGTGTTCGTGAGGGAGGAGCTGGTACCTGAGATTGGGACTGGATGTGTGTTATTGAGGTAGGATCGGGTATCAGGGTGGGATAGGCTGAGTGTTATGGAGGAAGCAGCTGGTATCTGAGTGGGACAGGCTGTGTGTTAGTGAGGGGGGAACTGGTATCTGAGAGTGGGCCAGTCTGTGTGTCAGAAGGGAGCAGGTGGTATCTGAGTGTGGGACAGGCTGTGTGTTAGTGAGGGAGGAGCTTGTATCTGAGTGTGGGAAAGGCTGTGTGTTAGTGAGGGAGAAGCTGGTATCTGAGAATGGAACGTGCTGTTTGTTAGAGAGGGAGGAGCTGGTATCTGAGTGTGGGACAGGCTGTGTGTTAGTGAGGGAGGAGCTTGTATCTGAGAGTGGGACAGGTTGTGTTTAAGTGAGGGAGTGGCTGGTATCTGAGAGTGCGACAGTCTTTGTGTTAGTGAGAGAGGAGCTTGTATCTGAGAGTGGGACAGGCTGTGTGTTAGTGAGGGAGGTGCTGGTAACTGAGAGTGGGACAGGCTAGTGTTAGTGAGGTAGGAGCTGGAATCTGAGAGTGGGACAGGCTGTGTGTTAGTGAGGAAGGAGCTGGTATCTGTGAGTGTGACAGTCTGTGTGTTAAGTGAGGGAGGAGCTGGTATCTGAGAGTGGGACAGGCTGTGTGTTAGTGAGGGAGGAGCTGGTATCTGAGAGTGGGACAGGCTGTGTGATAGTGAGGGAGGAGCTGGTATCTGAGAGTGGGACAGGCTGTGTGATAGTGAGGGAGGAGCTGGTATCTGAGAGTAAGATAGGCTTTGTGTTAGTGAGGGAGGAGTTCGTATCTGAGAGTGGGACAGGCTGTGTGAGTGAGGGAGGATCAGGAATCTGAGAGTGGGACAGTTTGAGTATTAGTGAGGAAGGAGCTGAAATCTGAAAGTGGAACAGGCTGAATGTTAGTGAGGGAGGAGCTGGTATCTGCGACTGGGGACAGGCTCTGTGATAGTGAAGGAGGAGATGGTATCAGAGTGTGGGACAGGCTGTGTGTTAGTGAGGGAGGAGCTGGTATCAGAGAGTGGGACAGGCTGTGTGTTAGTGAGGGAGGAGCTGGTATCAGAGAGTGGGACAGGCTGTGTGTAAGTGAGGGAGGAGCTGGTATCTGAGAGTGGGACAGGCTGTGTGTTAGTGAGGGAGGAGCTGATATCTGAGTGTGGGACAGGCTGTGTGTTAGTGAGGGAGGAGTTGGTATCTGAGAGTGGGACAGGCTGTTATTGAGGGAGGAGCTGGTATCTGAGAGTGGGACAGTCTCTGTGTTAGTGAGGGAGGAGCTGATATCTGAGTGTGGGAATGGCTGTGTGTTAGTGAGGGAGGAGCTGATATCTGAGTGTGGGACAGGCTGAGTGTTACTGAGGGAGCAGCTGGTATCTCAGAGTGGGACAGGCTGCGTGTTAGTGAGGGAGGAGCAGCAATCTGACAGTGGGACAGGCTGAATGATAGTGACGGAGGAGCTTGCATCTTAGTGTGGGACAGGCTGTGTGTTAGATAAGGAGGGACAGGTATCTGAGAGTTGGACAGTTTGTATGTTAGTGAGGTGGGAGCTGGTATCTGAGAGTGGGACAATATTTGTGTTAGTTAGGGAGGAGAAGTATCTGAGAGTGGGATGTGCTGTCTTTTAGAGAGGGAGGAACTGGTATCTGAGAGTGGGACAGATTGTGTATTACTGAGGGAGGAGCTGGTATCTGAGAATGGGACAGGCTGTGTGTTAGTGAGGGAGGAGATGGTATCTGAGACTGAGACAGGCTGTGTGTTAGTGACGGAGGAGCTGGAATCAGAGAGTGGGACAGGCTGTGTGTTAGTGAGGGAGGAGCTGGCATCTGAGTGGGCAACAGGCTCTGTGTTAGTGAGGGAGGAGCTGGTATCTGAGAGTGGGACATGCTGTGTGTTAGTGAGCGAGGAGCTGGAATCTGTGAGTGGGACAGGCTGTGAGTAAGTGAGGGAGGAGCTGGTATCTGAGAGTGGGACAGGCTGTGTTAGTGAGGGAGGAGCTGGAATTAAAGGGAGGGACAGGCTGTGTTTATGTGAGGGAGGAGCTGGTATCTGACATTGGGAAAGTATGTGTGTTAGTGAGGGAGGAGCTGGTATCTGAGAGTAAGACAGGCTTTGTGTTAGTGAAGGAGGAGCTGGTATCTGAGAGTGGGACAGGTTGTGTTTAAGTGAGGGAGGGGCTGGTATCTGAGAGTGCGACAGGCTGTGTGTTAGTGAGGGATGAGCTGGTATCTGAGAGTGGTACATGCTGTGTGTTAGTGAGGGAGGAGCTGGTATCTGAGAGTTGGACATGCAGTGTGTTAGTGAGGGAGGAGCTGGTATCTGAGAGAGGGACAGGCTGTGTGTTAGTGAGGGAGGAGGTGGTTTCTGAGAGTTGGACAGGCTGTGTGTTAGTGAGGGAGGAGATGGTATCTGAGAGTGAGACAGGCTGTGTGTTAGTGAAGGAGGAGCTGGTATCTGAGAGTGAGACAGGCTGTGTGTTAGTGAGGGAGGAGCTGGTATCTGACAGTGGGATAGGCTGCGTTAGTGAGGGATGAGCTGGAATCTGAGATTGGGACATGCAGTGTGTTAGTGAGGGAGGAGCTGGTGTCTGAGAATGAGACAGGCTGTGTGTTAGTGAGCGAGGAGCTGGTATCTGAGAGTGGGACAGGCTGTGTGTTAGTGAGGGAGGAGATGGTATCTGAGAGTGGGACAAGCTGTGTGTTAGTGAGGGAGAAGCTTGTATCTGTTAGTGGGACAGGCTGTGTGTAAGTGAGGGAGGAGCTGGTATCTGAGCGTGGGACAGGCTGTGTGTTAGTGAGGGAGGAGCTGGTATCTGAGAGTGGGACAGACTGTGTGTTTGTGAGGGAGGAGCTGGTATCTGAGTGTGGGACAGGCTGTGTGTTATTGAGGGAGGAGCTGGTTTCTGATAGTTGTATAGGCTGTGTGTTAGTGAGGGAGGAGCTGTTATCTGACAGTGGAACAGGTTGTGTGTTAGTGTGGGAGGAGCTGGTATCATTGAATGGGACAGGCTGTGTGTTAGTGAGTGAGGAGCTGGAATCTGAGAGAGGGACAGGCTGTGTGTATGTGAGGGAGGAGCTGGTATCTGAGACTGGGACATGCTGTGTGTTATTGAGGGAGGAGCTGGAATCTGAGAGTGGGACAGGCTGTGTGTTAGTGAGGGAGGAGCTGGTATCTGAGAGTGGGACAGGCTGTGTGTTAGTGAGGGAGGAGCAGGTATCTGACAGTGGGACAGGCTGTGTGTTAGTGAGGGAGGAGCAGGTATCTGAGAGTGGGACAGACTGTGTGTTCGTGAGGAAGGAGCTGAAATCAGAGTGGAACAGGCTGAGTGTTAGTGAGGGAGGAGCTGGTATCTGAGACAGAGAAAGGTTGTGTTAGTGAGAGGGGAGCTGGTACCTGAGAGTGGGACAGGATGTGTGTAATTGAGGGAGGATCGGGTATCAAAGTGGGATAGGCTGAGTGTTAGGGAGGAGCGGTATCTCAGTTTGTGACAGGCTGTGTGTTAATGAAGTTTGAGTTGGTATCTGAAATGTTGACAGGGTGTGTTCAAGTGAGTGAGAGGCTTGTATCTGACATTGGGACAGGCTGTGTGTAAGTGAGGGAGGAGCTGTTATCTGAGAGTGGGACAGGCTGTGTGTTAGTGAGAGAGCAGCTGGTATCTGAGACTGGGACAGGCTGTGTATTAGTGAGGGAGGAGCTTGTATCTGAGAGTGGGACAGTTTGTGTGTTAGTGAGGGAGGAGCTGGTATCTGAGAGTGGGACAGGCTGTTTGTTAGTGAGGGAGGAGCTGGTATCTGAGAGTGGGACAGGCTGTGTGTTAGTGAGGGAGGATCAGGTATCTGAGAGTGGGACAGACTGTGTGTTCGTGAGGAAGGAGCTGAAATCAGAGTGGAACAGGCTGAGTGTTAGTGAGGGAGGAGCTGGTATCTGAGACTGAGAAAGGTTGTGTTAGTGATAGGGGAGCTGGTACCTGAGAGTGGGACAGGATGTGTGTAATTGAGGGAGGATCGGGTATCAAAGTTGGATAGGCTGAGTGTTAGGGAGGAGCTGGTATCTCAGTTTGTGACAGGCTGTGTGTTAATGAAGTTTGAGTTGGTATCTGAAATGTTGACAGGGTGTGTTCAAGTGAGTGAGAGGCTTGTATCTGACATAGGGACAGGCTGTGTGTAAGTGAGGGAGGAGCTGTTATCTGAGAGTGGGACAGGCTGTGTGTTAGTGAGGGAGGAGCTGGTATCTGAGAGTGGGACAGGCTGTGTATTAGTGAGGGAGGAGCTGGTATCTGAGAGTGGGTCAGTCTGTGTGCTAGTGAGGGAGGAGCTGGTATCTGAGTGTGGGACGGGCTGTTTGTTAGTGAGGGAGGAGCTGGTATCTGAGAGTGGGACAGGCTGTGTGTTAGTGAGAGATGAGCAGGTATCTGAGAGTGGGACAGGCAGTGTGTTAGTGAGGGAGGAGCTGGTATCTGATAGCGGGACAGGCCGTCTGTATGTGAGGTAGGAGATGGTATCTGAGAGTGGGACAGTATGTATGTTAGTGAGGGAGCAGCTGGTATCTGAGTGGGACAGGCTCTGTGTTAGAGAGGAGCTGGTATCTCAGTTTGTGACAGGCTGTGTGATAATGAGGTTTGAGTTGGGATCTGAAATGTTGACAAGGTATGTTCAAGTGAGTGAGGGGCTTGTATCTGACATTGGGACAGGCTGTGTGTAAGTGTGGGAGGAGCTGTTATCTGAGAGTGGGACAGGCTGTGTGTTAGTGAGGGAGGAGCTGGTATCTGAGAGTGGGACAGGCTGTGTGTTAGTGAGGGAGGAGCAGGTATCTGAGAGTGGAACGTGCTGTTTGTTAGAGAGGCAGGAGCTGGTATCTGAGAATGCGACAGGCTGTGTGTTAGTGAGGGAGGAGCTGTTATCCGAGAGTGGGACAGGCTGTGTGTTAGTGAGGGAGAAGCTGGTATCTGAGAGTGGGACGTGCTGTTTGTTAGAGAGGGAGGAGCTGGTATCTGAGAGTCGGACATGCTGTGTGTTAGTGATGGAGGAGCTGGTATCTGAGAGTGGGACAGGCTGTGTGTTAGTGAGAGAGCAGCTGGTATCTGAGAGTGGGAACGGCTGTGTGTTAGTGAGAGATGAGCAGGTATCTGAGAGTGGGACAGGCTGTGTGTTAGTGAGGGAGGAGCTGGTATCTGATAGTGGGACAGGCTGTCTGCATGTGAGGTAGGAGATGGTATCTGAGAGTGGGACAGTATGTGTGTTAGTGAGGGAATAGCTGGTATCTGAGAGGGGTACAGTCTGTGAGTTAGTGAGTGAGGAGCTGGTATCTGAGTGGGACAGGCTGTGTGTTAGTGAGGGGGGAACTGGTATCTGAGAGTGGGCCAGTCTGTGTGTTAGTGAGGGAGCAGGTGGTATCTGAGTGTGGGACATTCTGTGTGTTAGTGAGGGAGGAGCTAGTATCTGAGTGTGGGAAAGGCTGTGTGTTAGTGAGGGAGGATCGGGTATCAAAGTGGGACTGGCTGAGTGTTATGGAGGAGCTGGTATCTCAGTTTGTGACAGGCTGTGTGATAATGAGGTTTGAGTTGGTATCTGAAATGTTGACAAGGTGTGTTCAATTGAGTGAGGGGCTTGTATCTGACATTGGGACAGGCTGTGTGTAAGTGTGGGAGGAGCAGGTATCTGAGAGTGGGACAGGCTGTCTGTTAGTGAGGGAGGAGCTGGTACCTGAGAATGCGACAGGCTGTGTGTTAGTGAGGGAGAAGCTGGTATCCGAGAGTGGGACAGGCTGTGTGTTAGTGAGGGAGAAGCTGGTATCCGAGAGTGGGACAGGCTGTGTGTTAGTGAGGGAGGAGCTGGTATCTGAGAGTGGGACAGGCTGTGTGTTAGTGAGGGAGGAGCTGGTATCTGAGAGTGGGACAGTCTGTGTATTAGTGAGGGAGGATCAGGAATCTGAGAGTGGGACAGGTTGTGTTTAAGTGAGGGAGTGGCTGGTATCTGAGAGTGCGACAGGCTGTGTGTTAGTGAGGGAGGATCTGGTATCTGAGAGTGGGACGAGCTGTTTGTTAGAGAGAGATGAGCAGGTATCTGAGAGTGGGACAGGCTGTGTGTTCGTGAGGGAGGAGCTGGTACCTGAGATTGGGACTGGATGTGTGTTATTGAGGTAGGATCGGGTATCAGGGTGGGATAGGCTGAGTGTTATGGAGGAGCTGGTATCTCAGTTTGTGACAGGCTGTGTGTTAATGAGTTTTGAGTTGGTATCTGAAATGTTGACAGGGTGTGTTCAAGTGAGTTAGGGGCTTGTATCTGACATTGGGACAGGCTGTGTGTAAGTGACGGAGGAGCTGTTATCTGAGAGTGGGACAGGCTGTGTGTTAGTGAGGGAGGAGCTGGTATCTGAGAGTGGGACAGGCTGTGTATTAGTGAGGGAGGAGCTGGTATCTGACAGTGGGACAGTCTGTGTGCTAGTGAGGGAGGAGCTGGTATCTGAGTGTGGGACGGGCTGTTTGTTAGTGAGGGAGGAGCTGGTATCTGAGATTGGGAAAGGCTGTGTGTTAGTGAGAGATGAGCAGGTATCTGAGAGTGGGACAGGCAGTGTGTTAGTGAGGGAGGAGCTGGTATCTGATAGTGGGACAGGCTTTCTGTATGTGAGGTAGGAGATGGTATTTGAGAGGGGGACAGGCTGTGTGTTAGTGAGGGAGCAGCTGGTATCTGAGTGGGACAGGCTGTGTGTTAGTGAGGGGGGAACTGGTATCTGAGTGGGACAGGCTGTGTGTTAGTGAGGGGGGAACTGGTATCTGAGAGTGGGCCAGTCTGTGTGTTAGAAGGGAGCAAGTGGTATCTGAGTGTGGGACAGGCTGTGTGTTAGTGAGGGAGGAGCTTGTATCTGAGTGTGGGAAAGGCTGTGTGTTAGTGAGGGAGGATCGGGTATCAAAGTGGGACAGGCTGAGTGTTATGGAGGAGCTGGTATCTCAGTTTGTGAAAGGCTGTGTGATAATGAGGTTTGAGTAGGGATCTGAAATGTTGACAAGGTGTGTTCAAGTGAGTGAGGGGCTTGTATCTGACATTGGGACAGGCTGTGTGTAAGTGAGGGAGGAGCTGTTATCTGAGAGTGGGACAGGCTGAGTGTTAGTGAGGGAGGAGCTGGTATCTGAGAGTGGGACAGGCTGTGTATTAGTGAGGGAGGAGCTGGTATCTGAAAGTGTGACAGTCTGTGTGCTAGTGAGGGAGGAGCTGGTATCTGAGTGTGGGACGGGCTGTTTGTTAGTGAGGGAGGATCTGGTATCTGAGATTGGGAAAGGCTGTGTGTTAGTGAGAGATGAGCAGGTATCTGAGAGTGGGACAGGCAGTGTGTTAGTGAGGGAGGAGCTGGTATCTCATAGTGGGACAGGCTTTCTGTATGTGAGGTAGGAGGTGGTATTTGAGAGTGGGACAGTATGTGTGTTAGTGAGGGAGGAGCTGGTATCTGAGAGGGGGACAGGCTGTGTGTTAGTGAGGGAGCAGCTGGTATCTGAGTGGGACAGGCTGTGTGTTAGTGAGGGGGGAACTGGTATCTGAGAGTGGGCCAGTCTGTGTGTCAGAAGGGAGCAAGTGGTATCTGAGTGTGGGACAGGCTGTGTGTTAGTGAGGGAGGAGCTTGTATCTGAGTGTGGGAAAGGCTGTGTGTTAGTGGGGGAGGATCGAGTATCAAAGTGGGACAGGCTGAGTGTTATGGAGGAGCTGGTATCTCAGTTTGTGACAGGCTGTGTGATAATGAGGTTTGAGTAGGGATCTGAAATGTTGACAAGGTGTGTTCAAGTGAGTGAGGGCTTGTATCTGACATTGGGACAGGCTGTGTGTAAGTGTGGGAGGAGCTGTTATCTGAGAGTGGGACAGGCTGTGTGTTAGTGAGGGAGAAGCTGGTATCTGAGAATGGAACGTGCTGTTTGTTAGAGAGGGAGGAGCTGGTATCTGAGAGTGGGACAGGTTGTGTGTAAGTGTGGGAGGAGCTGTTATCTGAGAGTGGGACAGGCTGTGTGTTAGTGAGGGAGAAGCTGGTATCTGAGAATGGAACGTGCTGTTTGTTAGAGAGGGAGGAGCTGGTATCTGAGAGTGGGACAGGCTGTGTGTTAGTGAGGGAGGAGCTTGTATCTGAGAGTGGGACAGGTTGTGTTTAAGTGAGGGAGTGGCTGGTATCTGAGAGTGCGACAGTCTGTGTGTTAGTGAGAGGAGCTGGTATCTGAGAGTGGGACAGGCTGTGTGTTAGTGAGGGAGGTGCTGGTATCTGAGAGTGGGACAGGCTGCGTGTTAGTGAGGGAAGAGCTGGTATCTGCGAGTGGGACAGGCTAGTGTTAGTGAGGTAGGAGCTGGAATCTGAGAGTGGGACAGGCTGTGTGTTAGTGTGGTAGGAGATGGTTTCTGAGAGTGTGACAGTCTGTGTGTTAGTGAGGGAGGAGCTGGTATCTGAGAGTAAGATAGGCTTTGTGTTAGTGAGGGAGGAGTTCGTATCTGAGATTGGGACACGCTGTGTTAGTGGGGGAGGATCAGGAATCTGAGAGTGGGACAGGTCGTGTATTAGTGAGGAAGGAGCTGAAATCTGAAAGTGGAACAGGCTGAGTGTTAGTGAGGGAGGAGCTGGTATCTGCGACTGGGGACAGGCTGTGTGATAGTGAAGGAGGAGATGGTATCAGAGTGTGGGCCAGGCTGTGTTAGTGAGGGAGGAGCTAGTATCTGCGACTGGGGACAGGCTGTGTGATAGTGAAGGAGGAGATGGTGTCAGAGTGTGGGACAGGCTGTTTGTTAGTGAGGGAGGAGCTGGTATCTCAGAGTGGGACAGGCTGCGTGTTAGTGAGGGAGAAGCAGCAATCTGACAGTGGGACAGGCTGAATGATAGTGACGGAGGAGCTTGCATCTAAGTGTGGGACAGGCTGTGTGTTAGATAAGGAGGGACAGGTATCTGAGAGTTGGACAGTTTGTATGTTAGTGAGGTGGGAGCTGGTATCTGAGAGTGGGACAATATTTGTGTTAGTTAGGGAGGAGAAGTATCTGAGACTGGGACGTGCTGTCTTTTAGAGAGGGAGGAACTGGTATCTGAGAGTGGGACAGATTGTGTATTACTGAGGGAGGAGCTGGTATCTGAGAGTGGGACAGGCTGTGTGTTAGTGAGGGAGGAGCTGGTATCTGAGAGTGGGACAGGCTGTGTGTTAGTGAGGGAGGAGCTGGTATCTGAGAGTGGGACAGGCTGTGTGTTAGTTAGGGAGGAGCTGGTATCTGAGACTGAGACAGGCTGTGTGTTAGTGAGGGAGGAGCTGGAATCAGAGAGTGGGACAGGCTGTGTGGTAGTGGGGGAGGAGGTGGAATCTGAGAGTTGGACAGGCTGTGTGTTAGTGAGGGAGGAGCTGGTATCTGAGAGTGGGACATGCTGTGTGTTAGTGAGCGAGGAGCTGGAATCTGTGAGTGGGACAGGCTGTGAGTAAGTGAGGGAGGAGCTGGTATCTGAGAGTGAGACAGGCTGTGTGTTAGTGAGGGAGGAGCTGGTATCTGACAGTGGGATAGGCTGCGTTAGTGAGGGATGAGCTGGAATCTGAGATTGGGACATGCAGTGTGTTAGTGAGGGAGGAGCTGGTGTCTGAGAATGAGACAGGCTGTGTGTTAGTGAGCGAGGAGCTGGTATCTGAGAGTGGGACAGGCTGTGTGTTAGTGAGGGAGGAGATGGTATCTGAGAGTGGGACAGGCTGTGTGTTAGTGAGGGAGGAGCTGGTATCTGAGAGTGGGACAGACTGTGTGTTTGTGAGGGAGGAGCTGGTATCTGAGAGTGGGACAGGCTGTGTGTTATTGAGGGAGGAGCTGGTTTCTGAGAGTTGGACAGGCTGTGTGTTAGTGAGGGAGGAGCTGTTATCTGACAGTGGAACAGGTTGTGTGTTAGTGTGGGAGGAGCTGGTATCATTGAATGGGACAGGCTGTGTGTTAGTGAGTGAGGAGCTGGAATCTGAGAGAGGGACAGGCTGTGTGTATGTGAGGGAGGAGCTGGTATCTGAGACTGGGACATGCTGTGTGTTATTGAGGGAGGAGCTGGAATCTGAGAGTGGGACAGGCTGTGTGTTAGTGAGGGAGGAGCTGGTATCTGAGAGTGGGACAGGCTGTGTGTTAGTGAGGGAGGAGCAGGTATCTTACAGTGGGACAGGCTGTGTGTTAGTGAGGGAGGAGCAGGTATCTGAGAGTGGGACAGACTGCGTGTTCGTGAGGAAGGAGCTGAAATCAGAGTGGAACAGGCTGTGTGTTAGTGAGGGAGGAGCTGGCATCTGAGACTGAGAACGGTTGTGTTAGTGAGAGGGGAGCTGGTACCTGAGAGTGGGACAGGATGTGTGTAATTGAGGGAGGATCGGGTATCAAAGTGGGATAGGCTGAGTGTTAGGGAGGAGCTGGTATCTCAGTTTGTGACAGGCTGTGTGTTAATGAAGTTTGAGTTGGTATCTGAAATGTTGACAGGGTGTGTTCAAGTGAGTGAGAGGCTTGTATCTGACATTGGGACAGGCTGTGTGTAAGTGAGGGAGGAGCTGTTATCTGAGAGTGGGACAGGCTGTGTGTTAGTGAGAGAGCAGCTGGTATCTGAGACTGGGACAGGCTGTGTATTAGTGAGGGAGGAGCTTGTATCTGAGAGTGGAACAGTCTGTGTGTTAGTGAGGGAGGAGCTGGTATCTGAGAGTGGGACAGGCTGTTTGTTAGTGAGGGAGGAGCTGGTATCTGAGAGTGGGACAGGCTGTGTGTTAGTGAGAGATGAGCTGGTATCTGAGAGTGGGTCAGGTTGTGTGTTAGTGAGGGAGGAGCTGGTATCTGAGAGTGGGACAGGTTGTGTGTTAGTGAGGGAGGAGCTCAAATCTGTGAGTGGGACAGGCTGTGTGTTAGTGAGGAAGGATCGGGTATCTGAGAGTGGGGCAGGCTTTGTGTTAGTGAGGGAAGAGTTGGTATCTGACAGTGCGACTGGCTGTGTGTTAGTGAGAGAGGAGCTGGTATCTGAGAGTGGGACAGGCTGTGAGTTAGTGAGGGATGAACTGGTATCTGAGTGTGGGACAGGCTGTGAGTTAGTGAGGGAAGAGCTGGTATCTGAGTGTTGGACAGGCTGTGATTTAGTGTGGTAGGAGCTGGTATCTGAGAGTGGGACAGGCTGTGTGTTAGTAAGGGAGGAGCTGGTATGCGAGTGGGACAGGCTGTGTGTTAGTGAGGGGGGAGCTGGTATCTGAGAGTGGGACAGGCTGTCTGTTTGTGAGGGAGCAGCCGGATTCTGAGAGTGGGACAGGCTGTGTGTTAGATGGGAGGAGCTGGTATCTGAGAGTGGGACAGGCTGAGTGTTAGTGAGGGAGGAGCTGGTATCTGAGAGTGGGACAGTCTGCGATTTATTGAGGGAGGAGCCGGTATCTCAGTCTGGGAGAGGCTGTGTGTTAGTGAAGGAGCAGCTGGTATCTTAGAGTCGGTAAGGCTGTGCGGTAGTGAGGGAGGATCTGGTATCTGAGAGTAAGACAGGCTTTGTGTTAGTGAGGGAGGATCTGGTATCTGAGAGTAAGACAGGCTTTGTGTCAGTGATGGAGGAGCTGGTATCTGAGAGTGGGACATGCTGTGTGTTAGTGAGGGAGGAGCTGGTATCTGAGAGTTGGACATGCAGTCTGTTAGTGAGGGAGGAGCTGGTATCTGAGAGAGGGACAGGCTGTGTGTTAGTGAGGGAGGAGGTGGTTTCTGAGAGTTGGACAGGCTGTGTGTTAGTGAGGGAGGAGATGGTATCTGAGAGTGAGACAGGCTGTGTGTTAGTGAAGGAGGAGCTGGTATCTGAGAGTGAGACTGGCTGTGTGTTAGTGAGGGAGGAGCTGGTATCTGACAGTGGGATAGGCTGCGTTAGTGAGGGATGAGCTGGAATCTGAGATTGGGACATGCAGTGTGTTAGTGAGGGATGAGCTGGTGTCTGAGAATGAGACAGGCTGTGTGTTAGTGAGCGAGGAGCTGGTATCTGAGAGTGGGACAGGCTGTGTGTTAGTGAGGGAGGAGATGGTATCTGACAGTGGAACAGGTTGTGTGTTAGTGTGGGAGGAGCTGGTATCATTGAATGGGACAGGCTGTGTGTTAGTGAGTGAGGAGCTGGAATCTGAGAGAGGGACAGGCTGTGTGTATGTGAGGGAGGAGCTGGTATCTGAGACTGGGACATGCTGTGTGTTATTGAGGGAGGCCCTGGAATCTGTGAGTGGGACAGGCTGTGTGTTAGTGAGGGAGGAGCTGGTATCTGAGTATGGGACAGACTGTGTGTTCGTGAGGAAGGAGCTGAAATCAGAGTGGAACAGGCTGAGTGTTAGTGAGGGAGGAGCTGGTATCTGAGACTGAGAAAGGTTGTGTTAGTGAGAGGGGAGCTGGTACCTGAGAGTGGGACAGGATGTGTGTAATTGAGGGAGGATCGGGTATCAAAGTGGGATAGGCTGAGTGTTAGGGAGGAGCTGGTATCTCAGTTTGTGACAGGCTGTGTGTTAATGAAGTTTGAGTTGGTATCTGAAATGTTGACAGGGTGTGTTCAAGTGAGTGAGAGGCTTGTATCTGACATTGGGACAGGCTGTGTGTAAGTGAGGGAGGAGCTGTTATCTGAGAGTGGGACAGGCTGTGTGTTAGTGAGAGAGCAGCTGGTATCTGAGACTGGGACAGGCTGTGTATTAGTGAGGGAGGAGCTTGTATCTGAGAGTGGGACAGTCTGTGTGTTAGTGAGGGAGGAGCTGGTATCTGAGAGTGGGACAGGCTGTTTGTTAGTGAGGGAGGAGCTGGTATCTGAGAGTGGGACAGGCTGTGTGTTAGTGAGAGATGAGCTGGTATCTGAGAGTGGGACAGGTTGTGTGTTAGTGAGGGAGGAGCTGGTATCTGAGAGTGGGACAGGTTGTGTGTTAGTGAGGGAGGAGCTCAAATCTGTGAGTGGGACAGGCTGTGTGTTAGTGAGGAAGGATCGGGTATCTGAGAGTGGGGCAGGCTTTGTGTTAGTGAGGGAAGCGTTGGTATCTGACAGTGCGACTGGCTGTGTGTTAGTGAGAGAGGAGCTGGTATCTGAGAGTGGGACAGGCTGTGAGATAGTGAGGAATGAACTGGTATCTGAGTGTGGGACAGGCTGTGTGTTAGTGAGGGAAGAGCTGGTATCTGAGTGTTGGACAGGCTGTGATTTAGTGTGGGAGGAGCTGGTATCTGAGAGTGGGACAGGCTGTGTGTTAGTAAGGGAGGAGCTGGTATGCGAGTGGGACAGGCTGTGTGTTAGTGAGGGGGGAGCTGGTATCTGAGAGTGTGACAGGCTGTGTGTTTGTGAGGGAGCAGCCGGATTCTGAGAGTGGGACAGGCTGTGTGTTAGAGAGGGAGGAGCTGGTATCTGAGAGTGGGACAGGCTGAGTGTTAGTGAGGGAGGTGTGGGTATCTGAGAGTGGGACAGTCTGCGATTTATTGAGGGAGGAGCCGGTATCTCAGTCTGGGAGAGGCTGTGTGTTAGTGAAGGAGCAGCTGGTATCTTAGAGTCGGTAAGGCTGTGCGGTAGTGAGGGAGGATCTGGTATCTGAGAGTAAGACAGGCTTTGTGTTAGTGAGGGAGGATCTGGTATCTGAGAGTAAGACAGGCTTTGTGTCAGTGATGGAGGAGCTGGTATCTGAGAGTGGGACATGCTGTGTGTTAGTGAGGGAGGAGCTGGTATCTGAGAGTTGGACATGCAGTCTGTTAGTGAGGGAG
Source organism: Isurus oxyrinchus (assembly GCA_026770705.1). NCBI lineage: Eukaryota > Metazoa > Chordata > Chondrichthyes > Lamniformes > Lamnidae > Isurus > Isurus oxyrinchus. The sequence continues at coordinate 1,856,343 of JANJGN010000094.1, read as the reverse complement.
GAGCTGGTATCTGAGAGAGGGACAGGCTGTGTGTTAGTGAGGGAGGAGGTGGTTTCTGAGAGTTGGACAGGCTGTGTGTTAGTGAGGGAGGAGATGGTATCTGAGAGTGAGACAGGCTGTGTGTTAGTGAAGGAGGAGCTGGTATCTGAGAGTGAGACTGGCTGTGTGTTAGTGAGGGAGGAGCTGGTATCTGACAGTGGGATAGGCTGCGTTAGTGAGGGATGAGCTGGAATCTGAGATTGGGACATGCAGTGTGTTAGTGAGGGATGAGCTGGTGTCTGAGAATGAGACAGGCTGTGTGTTAGTGAGCGAGGAGCTGGTATCTGAGAGTGGGACAGGCTGTGTGTTAGTGAGGGAGGAGATGGTATCTGACAGTGGAACAGGTTGTGTGTTAGTGTGGGAGGAGCTGGTATCATTGAATGGGACAGGCTGTGTGTTAGTGAGTGAGGAGCTGGAATCTGAGAGAGGGACAGGCTGTGTGTATGTGAGGGAGGAGCTGGTATCTGAGACTGGGACATGCTGTGTGTTATTGAGGGAGGCCCTGGAATCTGTGAGTGGGACAGGCTGTGTGTTAGTGAGGGAGGAGCTGGTATCTGAGTATGGGACAGACTGTGTGTTCGTGAGGAAGGAGCTGAAATCAGAGTGGAACAGGCTGAGTGTTAGTGAGGGAGGAGCTGGTATCTGAGACTGAGAAAGGTTGTGTTAGTGAGAGGGGAGCTGGTACCTGAGAGTGGGACAGGATGTGTGTAATTGAGGGAGGATCGGGTATCAAAGTGGGATAGGCTGAGTGTTAGGGAGGAGCTGGTATCTCAGTTTGTGACAGGCTGTGTGTTAATGAAGTTTGAGTTGGTATCTGAAATGTTGACAGGGTGTGTTCAAGTGAGTGAGAGGCTTGTATCTGACATTGGGACAGGCTGTGTGTAAGTGAGGGAGGAGCTGTTATCTGAGAGTGGGACAGGCTGTGTGTTAGTGAGAGAGCAGCTGGTATCTGAGACTGGGACAGGCTGTGTATTAGTGAGGGAGGAGCTTGTATCTGAGAGTGGGACAGTCTGTGTGTTAGTGAGGGAGGAGCTGGTATCTGAGAGTGGGACAGGCTGTTTGTTAGTGAGGGAGGAGCTGGTATCTGAGAGTGGGACAGGCTGTGTGTTAGTGAGAGATGAGCTGGTATCTGAGAGTGGGACAGGTTGTGTGTTAGTGAGGGAGGAGCTGGTATCTGAGAGTGGGACAGGTTGTGTGTTAGTGAGGGAGGAGCTCAAATCTGTGAGTGGGACAGGCTGTGTGTTAGTGAGGAAGGATCGGGTATCTGAGAGTGGGGCAGGCTTTGTGTTAGTGAGGGAAGCGTTGGTATCTGACAGTGCGACTGGCTGTGTGTTAGTGAGAGAGGAGCTGGTATCTGAGAGTGGGACAGGCTGTGAGTTAGTGAGGAATGAACTGGTATCTGAGTGTGGGACAGGCTGTGTGTTAGTGAGGGAAGAGCTGGTATCTGAGTGTTGGACAGGCTGTGATTTAGTGTGGGAGGAGCTGGTATCTGAGAGTGGGACAGGCTGTGTGTTAGTAAGGGAGGAGCTGGTATGCGAGTGGGACAGGCTGTGTGTTAGTGAGGGGGGAGCTGGTATCTGAGAGTGTGACAGGCTGTGTGTTTGTGAGGGAGCAGCCGGATTCTGAGAGTAAGACAGGCTTTGTGTCAGTGATGGAGGAGCTGGTATCTGAGAGTGGGACAGGCTGAGTGTTAGTGAGGGAGGTGTGGGTATCTGAGAGTGGGACAGTCTGCGATTTATTGAGGGAGGAGCCGGTATCTCAGTGTGGGAGAGGCTGTGTGTTAGTGAAGGAGCAGCTGGTATCTTAGAGTCGGTAAGGCTGTGCGGTAGTGAGGGAGGATCTGGTAACTGAGAGTAAGACAGGCTTTGTGTTAGTGAGGGAGGATCTGGTATCTGAGAGTAAGACAGGCTTTGTGTCAGTGATGGAGGAGCTGGTATCTGAGAGTAGGACATGCTGTGTGTTAGTGAGGGAGGAGCTGGTATCTGAGAGTTGGACATGCAGTCTGTTAGTGAGGGAGGAGCTGGTATCTGAGAGAGGGACAGGCTGTGTGTTAGTGAGGGAGGAGGTGGTTTCTGAGAGTTGGACAGGCTGTGTGTTAGTGAGGGAGGAGATGGTATCTGAGAGTGAGACAGGCTGTGTGTTAGTGAAGGAGGAGCTGGTATCTGAGAGTGAGACTGGCTGTGTGTTAGTGAGGGAGGATCTGGTATCTGAGAGTAAGACAGGCTTTGTGTCAGTGATGGAGGAGCTGGTATCTGAGAGTAGGACATGCTGTGTGTTAGTGAGGGAGGAGCTGGTATCTGAGAGTTGGACATGCAGTCTGTTAGTGAGGGAGGAGCTGGTATCTGAGAGAGGGACAGGCTGTGTGTTAGTGAGGGAGGAGGTGGTTTCTGAGAGTTGGACAGGCTGTGTGTTAGTGAGGGAGGAGATGGTATCTGAGAGTGAGACAGGCTGTGTGTTAGTGAAGGAGGAGCTGGTATCTGAGAGTGAGACTGGCTGTGTGTTAGTGAGGGAGGAGCTGGTATCTGACAGTGGGATAGGCTGCGTTAGTGAGGGATGAGCTGGAATCTGAGATTGGGACATGCAGTGTGTTAGTGAGGGATGAGCTGGTGTCTGAGAATGAGACAGGCTGTGTGTTAGTGAGCGAGGAGCTGGTATCTGAGAGTGGGACAGGCTGTGTGTTAGTGAGGGAGGAGCTGGTATCTGAGAGTGGGACAGACTGTGTGTTTGTGAGGGAGGAGCTGGTATCTGAGATTGGGACAGGCTGTGTGTTAGTGAGGGAGGAGCTGGTTTCTGAGAGTTGGACAGGCTGTGTGTTAGTGAGGGAGGAGCTGTTATCTGACAGTGGAACAGGTTGTGTGTTAGTGTGGGAGGAGCTGGTATCATTGAATGGGACAGGCTGTGTGTTAGTGAGTGAGGAGCTGGAATCTGAGAGAGGGACAGGCTGTGTGTATGTGAGGGAGGAGCTGGTATCTGAGACTGGGACATGCTGTGTGTTATTGAGGGAGGAGCTGGAATCTGAGAGTGGGACAGGCTGTGTGTTAGTGAGGGAGGAGCTGGTATCTGAGAGTGGGACAGGCTGTGTGTTAGTGAGGGAGGAGCAGGTATCTGAGAGTGGGACAGGCTGTTTGTTAGTGAGGGAGGAGCAGGTATCTGAGAGTGGGACAGACTGTGTGTTAGTGAGGGAGGAGCAGGTATCTGAGTATGGGACAGACTGTGTGTTCGTGAGGAAGGAGCTGAAATCAGAGTGGAACAGGCTGAGTGTTAGTGAGGGAGGAGCTGGTATCTGAGACTGAGAAAGGTTGTGTTAGTGAGAGGGGAGCTGGTACCTGAGAGTGGGACAGGATGTGTGTAATTGAGGGAGGATCGGGTATCAAAGTGGGATAGGCTGAGTGTTAGGGAGGAGCTGGTATCTCAGTTTGTGACAGGCTGTGTGTTAATGAAGTTTGAGTTGGTATCTGAAATGTTGACAGGGTGTGTTCAAGTGAGTGAGAGGCTTGTATCTGACATTGGGACAGGCTGTGTGTATGTGAGGGAGGAACTGTTATCTGAGAGTGGGACAGGCTGTGTGTTAGTGAGAGAGCAGCTGGTATCTGAGACTGGGACAGGCTGTGTATTAGTGAGGGAGGAGCTTGTATCTGAGAGTGGGACAGTCTGTGTGTTAGTGAGGGAGGAGCTGGTATCTGAGAGTGGGACAGGATGTTTGTTAGTGAGGGAGGAGCTGGTATCTGAGAGTGGGACAGGCTGTGTGTTAGTGAGAGATGAGCTGGTATCTGAGAGTGGGACAGGTTGTGTGTTAGTGAGGGAGGAGCTGGTATCTGAGAGTGGGACAGGTTGTGTGTTAGTGAGGGAGGAGCTCAATTCTGTGAGTGGGACAGGCTGTGTGTTAGTGAGGAAGGATCGGGTATCTGAAGTGGGGCAGGCTTTGTGTTAGTGAGGGAAGAGTTGGTATCTGACAGTGCGACTGGCTGTGTGTTAGTGAGAGAGGAGCTGGTATCTGAGAGTGGGACAGGCTGTGAGTTAGTGAGGGATGAACTGGTATCTGAGTGTGGGACAGGCTGTGTGTTAGTGAGGGAAGAGCTGGTATCTGAGTGTTGGACAGGCTGTGATTTAGTGTGGGAGGAGCTGGTATCTGAGAGTGGGACAGGCTGTGTGTTAGTAAGGGAGGAGCTGGTATGCGAGTGGGACAGGCTGTGTGTTAGTGAGGGGGGAGCTGGTATCTGAGAGTGTGACAGGCTGTGTGTTTGTGAGGGAGCAGCCGGATTCTGAGAGTGGGACAGGCTGTGTGTTAGAGAGGGAGGAGCTGGTATCTGAGAGTGGGACAGGCTGAGTGTTAGTGAGGGAGGAGCTGGTATCTGAGAGTGGGACAGGTTGTTTGTTATTGAGGGAGGTGGGGGTATCTGAGAGTGGGACAGTCTGCGATTTATTGAGGGAGGAGCCGGTATCTCAGTGTGGGAGAGGCTGTGTGTTAGTGAAGGAGCAGCTGGTTTCTTAGAGTCGGTCAGGCTGTGTGGTAGTGAGGGAGGATCTGGTATCTGAGAGTAAGACAGGCTTTGTGTTAGTGAGGGAGGATCTGGTATCTGAGAGTAAGACAGGCTTTGTGTTAGTGATGGAGGAGCTGGTATCTGAGAGTGGGACAGTCTGAGTGTTAGTGAGGGAGGAGCTGGTATCTGAGAGTGGGTGAGGCTGTGTGTTAGTGAGGCAGGAGCTGGTATCTGAAAGTGGGACAGGCTGTGTCTTAGTGATGGAGGAGCTGGTATCTGAGAGTTGGACAGGCTGTGTGTTAGTGAGGAAGGAGCTGAAATCTGAGATCGGAACAGGCTGAGTTTGAGTGAGGGAGGCGCTGGTATCTGAGACTGAGACAGGTTGTGTTAGTGAGGGACGAGCTGGTACCTGAGAGTCGGACAGGATGTGTGTTATTGAGGGAGAATCGAGTAGCAAAGTGGGATAGGCTGAGTGTTAGGCAGGAGCTGGTATCTCAGTTTGTGACAGGCTGTGTGTTAATGAGGTTTGAGTTAGTATCTGAAATGTTGACAGGGTGTGTTCAAGTGAGTGAGGGGCTTGTATCTGACATTGGGACAGGCTGTGTGTAAGTGAGGGAGGAGCTGTTATCTGAGAGTGGGACAGGCTGTGTATTAGTGAGGGAGGAGCTGGTATCTGAGAGTGGGACAGGCTGTGTATTAGTGAGGGAGGAGCTGGTATCTGAGAGTGGGACAGTCTGAGTGTTAGTGAGGGAGGAGCTGGTATCTGAGAGCGGGACAGGCTGTTTGTTAGTGAGGGAGGTGCTGGTATCTGAGAGTGGGACAGGCTGTGTCTTCGTGAGGGAGGAGCTGGTATCTGACAGTGGGACAGGCTGTGATTTAGTGAGGGAGGAGGTGGTATCTGAGAGTGGGACAGGCTGTGTGTTAGGGAGAGAGGAGCTGGTATGCGAGTGGGACAGGATGAGTGTTAGTGATGGAGGAGCTAGTATGTGAGAGGGGGAATGTCTGTGTGTTTGTGAAGGAGGAGCCGGATTCTGAGAGTGGGACATGCTGAGTGTAAATGAGGGAGGAGTTGCTTTCTGAGAGTGGGACAGGCTGTGTGTTACTGAGGGAGCAGCTTGTATCTGAGAGTGGGACAGGCTGTGTGTTAGTGAGGGAGGGCCTGGTAGCTGAGAGTTGGACAGGTTGAATGTTAGTGAGGGAGGAGCTGGTATCTGTGAGTGCTACAATATTTGTGTTAGTTAGGGAGGAGAAGTATCTGAGACTGGGACTGGCTTTGTGTTAGTGAGGAAGGAGCTGGTATCTGAGAGAGGGACAGGCTGTGTGTTAGTTAGGGAGGAGCTGGTATCTGAGAATGAGACAGGCTGTGTGTTAGTGAGGGAGGAGCTGGAATCTGAGAGTGGGACAGGCTGTGTGTTAGTGAGGAAGGAGGTGGTTTCTGAGAGTTGGACAGGCTGTGTGTTAGTGAGGGAGGAGATGGTATCTGAGAGTGGGACAAGCTGTGTGTTAGTGAGGGAGGAGCTTGTATCTGTGAGTGGGACAGGCTGTGTGTAAGTGAGGGATGAGCTGGTATCTAAGAGTGGGACAGGCTGTGTGTTAGTGAGGGAGGAGCTGGTTTCTGAGAGTTGGACAGGCTGTGTGTTAGTGAGTGATGAGCTGGAATCTGAGAGAGGGACAGGCAGTGTGTATGTGAGGGAGGAGCTGGTATCTGAGACTGGGACAGGCTGTGTATTATTGAGGGAGGAGTTGGTATCTGAGAGTGGGACAGGCTGTGTGTTAGTAAGGGAGGAGCTGGTATATGAGAGTGGGACAGGCTGTGATTTAGTGAGGGAGGAGATGCTATCTGAGTGTTGGTCAGGCTGTGTGTTTGTGAGGGAGGAGCTGGTATCTGAGTGTGGGACAGGCTGTGATTTAGTGAGGGAGGAGCTGGAATCTGAGAGTGGGACAGGCTGTGTGTTAGTGAGGTTGGAGCTGGTATCTGAGTGTGGGACGGGCTGTGCTAGTAAGGGAGGAGCTGGTATGCGAGTGGGACAGGATGTGTGTTTGTGATGGAGGAGCTAGTATGTGAGAGGGGGACAGACTGAGTGTTTGTGAAGGAGGAGCCGGATTCTGAGAGTGGGACATGCTGTGTGTTACTGAGGGAGCAGCTTGTATCTGAGAGAGGGACAGGCTGTGTGTCAGTGAGGGAGCAGCTGGTATCTGAGAGAGGGCCAGGCTGTGTGTTAGTTAGGGAGGAGCTGGTATCTGAGAATGAGACAGGCTGTGTGTTAGTGAGGGAGGAGCTGTTATCTGAGAGCGGGACAGGCTGTTTGTTAGTGAGGGAGGTGCTGGTATCTGAGAGTGGGACAGGCTGTGTGTTAGTGAGAGATGAGCTGGTATCTGAGAGTGGGACAATCTACGTGTTAGTGAGGGATGAGCTGGTATCTGAGAGTGGGACAGGCTGTGTGTTAGTGAGGGAGGAGCTGGTATCTCAGTGTGGGACAGGCTGAGTGTTAGTGAGGGAGGAGTTGGGATCTGAGAGTGGGACAGGCTGTGATTTAGTGAGGGAGGAGGTGGTATCTGAGAGTGGGACCGGCTGTGTGTTAGTGAGGGAGGAGCTGGTATCTGAGTGTGGGACAGGCTGTGTTAGAAAGGGAGGAGCTGGTATGCGAGTGGGACAGGATGTGTGTTAGTAATGGAGGAGCTAGTATGTGAGAGGGGGGAAATCTGTGTGTTTGTGAAGGAGGAGCCGGATTCTGAGAGTGGGACATGCTGAGTGTTAATGAGGGAGGAGTTGCTTTCTGAGAGTGGGACAGGCTGTGTGTTACTGAGGGAGCAGCTTGTATCTGAGAGTGGGACAGGCTGTGTGTCAGTGAGGGAGGGACTGGTAGCAGAGAGTTGGACAGGTTGTGTGTTAGTGAGGGAGGAGCTGCTATCTGAGAGTGGGACAGGCTGTGTGTTAGTGAGGTTGGAGCTGGTATCTGAGAGTGGGACAGGCTGTGTTAGTGATGGAGGAGCTGGTATTCGAGTGGGACAGGATATGTGTTAGTGATGGAGGAGCTAGTATGTGAGAGGGGGACAGACTGTGTGTTTGTGAAGGAGGAGCCGGATTCTGAGACTGGGACAGGCTGTGTGTTACTGAGGGAGCAGCTGGTATCTGAGAGAGGGACAGGCGGTGTGTCAGTGAGGGAGCAGCTGGTAACTGAGAGTGGGACAGGCTGTGTGTCAGTGAGGGAGGAGCACGTATCTGAGATTGAGACAGGCTGTGTGGTAGTGATGAAGGAGCAGGTATCTGAGAGTGGGACAGGCTGTGTGTTAGTGAGGGAGGAGCTTGTATCTGAGTTTGGGACACATTGTGTGTTAGTGATGGAGGAGCAGGTATCTGAGAGTGGGACGTGCAATGTGTTAAGGAGGGAAGAGCTGGTATCTGAGAGTGGGACAGGCTGTGTGTTAGTGATGGAGGAGCAGGTATCTGAGAGTGGGGCAGGCTGTGTGTAAGTGAGAGAGGAGCTGGTATCTGAGAGTGGGAAAGGCTGTGTTATTGAGGGAGGCGCTCGTATCTGAGAGTGGGACAGGCTGTGTTATTGAGGGAGGCGCTATTATCTGAAAGTGGGACAGGCTGTGTTATTGAGGGAGGCGCTCGTATCTGAGAGTGGGACAGCCTGTGTGTTAGTGAGGGAGGAGCTGGTATCTGAGAGTGGGACAGGCTGTGTTAGTGACGGAGGATCTGTTATCTGAGAGGGGGACGGGCTGTGTGTTAGTTCGGGAAGAGCTGGTATCTGAGAGTGGGACAGGCAGTGTCTTCGTGATGAAGGAGCAGGTATCTTAGAGTGGGACAGGCTGTGTGTTAGTGAGGGAGGAGCTGGTATCTGAGAATGGCACAGGCTGTGCGTTAGTGATGGAGAAGCTGGTATCTGAGAGTGGGACAGACTGTGTGTTAGTGAGGGACGAGCTGGTATCTGAGAGTGGGACAGACTGTGTGTTAGTGAGGGAGGAGCTGGTATATGAGAGTGGGACAGGCTGTGATTTAGTGAGGGAGGAGATGCTATCTGAGTGTTGGTCAGGCTGTGTGTTTGTGAGGGAGGAGCTGGTATCTGAGTGTGGGACAGGCTGTGATTTAGTGAGGGAGGAGCTGGAATCTGAGAGTGGGACAGGCTGTGTGTTAGTGAGGTTGGAGCTGGTATCTGAGTGTGGGACGGGCTGTGCTAGTAAGGGAGGAGCTGGTATGGGAGTGGGACAGGATGTGTGTTTGTGATGGAGGAGCTAGTATGTGAGAGGGGGACAGACTGAGTGTTTGTGAAGGAGGAGCCGGATTCTGAGAGTGGGACATGCTGTGTGTTACTGAGGGAGCAGCTTGTATCTGAGAGAGGGACAGGCTGTGTGTCAGTGAGGGAGCAGCTTGTATCTGAGAGAGGGCCAGGCTGTGTGTTAGTTAGGGAGGAGCTGGTATCTGAGAATGAGACAGGCTGTGTGTTAGTGAGGGAGGAGCTGTTATCTGAGAGCGGGACAGGCTGTTTGTTAGTGAGGGTGGTGCTGGTATCTGAGAGTGGGACAGCCTGTGTTTTAGTGAGAGATTAGCTGGTATCTGAGAGTGGGACAATCTACGTGTTAGTGAGGGATGAGCTGGTATCTGAGAGTGGGACAGGCTGTGTGTTAGTGAGGGAGGAGCTGGTATCTCAATGTGGGACAGGCTGAGTGTTAGTGAGGGAGGAGTTGGGATCTGAGAGTGGGACATGCTGTGATTTAGTGAGGGAGGAGGTGGTATCTGAGAGTGGGACCGGCTGTGTGTTAGAAAGGGAGGAGCTGGTATGCGAGTGGGACAGGATGTGTGTTAGTGATGGAGGAGCTAGTATGTGAGAGGGGGGAAATCTGTGTGTTTGTGAAGGAGGAGCCGGATTCTGAGAGTGGGACATGCTGAGTGTTAATGAGGGAGGAGTTGCTTTCTGAGAGTGGGACAGGCTGTGTGTTACTGAGGGAGCAGCTTGTATCTGAGAGTGGGACAGGCTGTGTGTCAGTGAGGGAGGGACTGGTAGCTGAGAGTTGGACAGGTTGTGTGTTAGTGAGGGAGGAGCTGCTATCTGAGAGTGGGACAGGCTGTGTGTTAGTGAGGTTGGAGCTGGTATCTGAGAGTGGGACAGGCTGTGTTAGTGATGGAGGAGCTGGTATGCGAGTGGGACAGGATGTGTGTTAGTGATGGAGGAGCTAGTATGTGAGAGGGGGACAGACTGTGTGTTTGTGAAGGAGGAGCCGGATTCTGAGACTGGGACAGGCTGTGTGTTACTGAGGGAGCAGCTGGTATCTGAGAGAGGGACAGGCGGTGTGTCAGTGAGGGAGGAGCACGTATCTGAGATTGAGACAGGCTGTGTGGTAGTGATGAAGGAGCAGGTATCTGAGAGTGGGACAGGCTGTGTGTTAGTGAGGGAGGAGCTTGTATCTGAGTTTGGGACACATTGTGTGTTAGTGATGGAGGAGCAGGTATCTGAGAGTGGGACGTGCAATGTGTTAAGGAGGGAAGAGCTGGTATCTGAGAGTGGGACAGGCTGTGTGTTAGTGATGGAGGAGCTGGTATCTGAGAGTGGGGCAGGCTGTGTGTAAGTGAGAGAGGAGCTATTATCTGAGAGTGGGACTGGCTGTGTTATTGAGGGAGGAGCTGGTATCTGAGAGTGGGACAGCATGTGTGTTAGTTAGGGAGGAGCTGGTATCTGAGAGTGGGACAGGCTGTTTGTAAGTGAGGGAGAAGCTGGTATCTGAGAGTCGGAAAGGCTGTGTGTTAGTGATGGAGGAGCTGGTATCTGAGAATGAGACAGGCTGTGTGTTACTGAGGGAGAAGCTGGTATCTTAGTGTGGGACAGGCTGTGTGTTAGTGAGGGAGAAGCTGGTATCTGAGAGTGGGACAGGCTGTGTGTTAGTGAGGGAGGAGCAGGTATCTGAGAATGGGACAGGCTGTGTGTTAGTGAGAGAGGAGCTGGTATCTGAGATTGGGACAGGCTGTGTGTTAGTGACAGAGGAGCTGGTATCTGAGAGTGGGACAGGCTTTGTGTTATAGAAGGATATTCTGGTATCTGAGATTGGGACAGGCTGTGTTAGTGAGGGAGCAGCTGGTATCTGAGAGTGAGACAGGCTGTGTGTTCGTGAGGGAGGAGCTGGATTCTGAGAGTGGGACAGGCTGCGTGGCAGTGAGGGAGGAGGTGGTATCTGATAGTGGGACAGGCTGTGTTTTAGTGAGGGAGGAGATGCTATCTGAGTGTTGGTCAGGCTGTGTGTTTGTGAGGGAGGAGCTGGTATCTGAGTGTGGGACAGGCTGTGATTTAGTGAGGGAGGAGCTGGAATCTGAGAGTGGGACAGGCTGTGTGTTAGTGAGGTTGGAGCTGGTATCTGAGTGTGGGACGGGCTGTGCTAGTAAGGGAGGAGCTGGTATGCGAGTGGGACAGGATGTGTGTTTGTGATGGAGGAGCTAGTATGTGAGAGGAGGACAGACTGAGTGTTTGTGAAGGAGGAGCCGGATTCTGAGAGTGGGACATGCTGTGTGTTACTGAGGGAGCAGCTTGTATCTGAGAGAGGGACAGGCTGTGTGTCAGTGAGGGAGCAGCTGGTATCTGAGAGAGGGCCAGGCTGTGTGTTAGTTAGGGAGGAGCTGGTATCTGAGAATGAGACAGGCTGTGTGTTAGTGAGGGAGGAGCTGTTATCTGAGAGCGGGACAGGCTGTTTGTTAGTGAGGGAGGTGCTGGTATCTGAGAGTGGGACAGGCTGTGTGTTAGTGAGAGATGAGCTGGTATCTGAGAGTGGGACAATCTACGTGTTAGTGAGGGATGAGCTGGTATCTGAGAGTGGGACAGGCTGTGTGTTAGTGAGGGATGAGCTGGTATCTCAGTGTGGGACAGGCTGAGTGTTAGTGAGGGAGGAGTTGGGATCTGAGAGTGGGACAGGCTGTGATTTAGTGAGGGAGGAGGTGGTATCTGAGAGTGGGACCGGCTGTGTGTTAGTGAGGGAGGAGCTGGTATCTGAGTGTGGGACAGGCTGTGTTAGAAAGGGAGGAGCTGGTATGCGAGTGGGACAGGATGTGTGTTAGTGATGGAGGAGCTAGTATGTAAGAGGGGGGGAATCTGTGTGTTTGTGAAGGAGGAGCCGGATTCTGAGAGTGGGACATGCTGAGTGTTAATGAGGGAGGAGTTGCTTTCTGAGAGTGGGACAGGCTGTGTGTTACTGAGGGAGCAGCTTGTATCTGAGAGTGGGACAGGCTGTGTGTCAGTGAGGGAGGGACTGGTAGCTGAGAGTTGGACAGGTTGTGTGTTAGTGAGGGAGGAGCTGCTATCTGAGAGTGGGACAGGCTGTGTGTTAGTGAGGTTGGAGCTGGTATCTGAGAGTGGGACAGGCTGTGTTAGTGATGGAGGAGCTGGTATTCGAGTGGGACAGGATATGTGTTAGTGATGGAGGAGCTAGTATGTGAGAGGGGGACAGACTGTGTGTTTGTGAAGGAGGAGCCGGATTCTGAGACTGGGACAGGCTGTGTGTTACTGAGGGAGCAGCTGGTATCTGAGAGAGGGACAGGCGGTGTGTCAGTGAGGGAGCAGCTGGTAACTGAGAGTGGGACAGGCTGTGTGTCAGTGAGGGAGGAGCACGTATCTGAGATTGAGACAGGCTGTGTGGTAGTGATGAAGGAGCAGGTATCTGAGAGTGGGACAGGCTGTGTGTTAGTGAGGGAGGAGCTTGTATCTGAGTTTGGGACACATTGTGTGTTAGTGATGGAGGAGCAGGTATCTGAGAGTGGGACGTGCAATGTGTTAAGGAGGGAAGAGCTGGTATCTGAGAGTCGGAAAGGCTGTGTGTTAGTGATGGAGGAGCTGGTATCTGTGAATGAGACAGGCTGTGTGTTACTGAGGGAGAAGCTGGTATCTTAGTGTGGGACAGGCTGTGTGTTAGTGAGGGAGAAGCTGGTATCTGAGAGTGGGACAGGCTGTGTGTTAGTGAGGGAGGAGCAGGTATCTGAGAATGGGAAAGGCTGTGTGTTAGTGAGAGAGGAGCTGGTATCTGAGATTGGGATAGGCTGTGTGTTAGTGACAGAGGAGCTGGTATCTGAGAGTGGGACAGGCTTTGTGTTATAGAAGGATATTCTGGTATCTGAGATTGGGACAGGCTGTGTTAGTGAGGGAGCAGCTGGTATCTGAGAGTGGGACAGGCTGTGTGTTCGTGAGGGAGGAGCTGGATACTGAGAGTGGGACAGGCTGTGTGGCAGTGAGGGAGGAGCTGGTATCTGATAGTGGGACAGGCTGTGTTTTAGTGATCGAGGAGCTGGCATCAGAGAGTGGGACAGGCTGGGTGTTAGTGAGGGAGGAGCTGGAGTCTGAAAGTGGGACAGGCTGTATGTAAGTGATGGAGGAGCCGGTATCTGAGAGTTGGACGTGCTGTGTGTTAGGGAGGGAGCAACTGGTATCTGAGAGTGGGACAGATTGTGTATTAGTGAGGGAGGAGCTGGTATCTGATAGTGGGACAGGCTGTGTGTTAGTGATCGAGGAGCTGGTATCAGAGAGTGGATAGGCTGGGTGTTAGTGAGGGAGGAGCTGGTATCTGAGAGTGGGAAAGGCTGTGTTATTGAGGGAGGCGCTCGTATCTGAGAGTGGGACAGGCTGTGTTATTGAGGGAGGCGCTATTATCTGAAAGTGGGACAGGCTGTGTTATTGAGGGAGGCGCTCGTATCTGAGAGTGGGACAGCCTGTGTGTTAGTGAGGGAGGAGCTGGTATCTGAGAGTGGGACAGGCTGTGTTAGTGACGGAGGATCTCTTATCTGAGAGGGGGACGGGCTGTGTGTTAGTTCGGGAAGAGCTGGTATCTGAGAGTGGGACAGGCAGTGTCTTCGTGATGAAGGAGCAGGTATCTTAGAGTGGGACTGGCTGTGTGTTAGTGAGGGTGGAGCTGGTATCTGAGAATGGCACAGGCTGTGCGTTAGTGATGGAGAAGCTGGTATCTGAGAGTGGGACAGATTGTGTGTTAGTGAGGGAGGAGCTGGTATATGAGAGTGGGACAGGCTGTGATTTAGTGAGGGAGGAGATGCTATCTGAGTGTTGGTCAGGCTGTGTGTTTGTGAGGGAGGAGCTGGTATCTGAGTGTGGGACAGGCTGTGATTTAGTGAGGGAGGAGCTGGAATCTGAGAGTGGGACAGGCTGTGTGTTAGTGAGGTTGGAGCTGGTATCTGAGTGTGGGACGGGCTGTGCTACTAAGGGAGGAGCTGGTATGCGAGTGGGACAGGATGTGTGTTTGTGATGGAGGAGCTAGTATGTGAGAGGGGGACAGACTGAGTGTTTGTGAAGGAGGAGCCGGATTCTGAGAGTGGGACATGCTGTGTGTTACTGAGGGAGCAGCTTGTATCTGAGAGAGGGACAGGCTGTGTGTCAGTGAGGGAGCAGCTGGTATCTGAGAGAGGGCCAGGCTGTGTGTTAGTTAGGGAGGAGCTGGTATCTGAGAATGAGACAGGCTGTGTGTTAGTGAGGGAGGAGCTGTTATCTGAGAGCGGGACAGGCTGTTTGTTAGTGAGGGTGGTGCTGGTATCTGAGAGTGGGACAGGCTGTGTGTTAGTGAGAGATTAGCTGGTATCTGAGAGTGGGACAATCTACGTGTTAGTGAGGGATGAGCTGGTATCTGAGAGTGGGACAGGCTGTGTGTTAGTGAGGGAGGAGCTGGTATCTCAATGTGGGACAGGCTGAGTGTTAGTGAGGGAGGAGTTGGGATCTGAGAGTGGGACATGCTGTGATTTAGTGAGGGAGGAGGTGGTATCTGAGAGTGGGACCGGCTGTGTGTTAGAAAGGGAGGAGCTCGTATGCGAGTGGGACAGGATGTGTGTTAGTGATGGAGGAGCTAGTATGTGAGAGGGGGGAAATCTGTGTGTTTGTGAAGGAGGAGCCGGATTCTGAGAGTGGGACATGCTGAGTGTTAATGAGGGAGGAGTTGCTTTCTGAGAGTGGGACAGGCTGTGTGTTACTGAGGGAGCAGCTTGTATCTGAGAGTTGGACAGGCTGTGTGTCAGTGAGGGAGGGACTGGTAGCTGAGAGTTGGACAGGTTGTGTGTTAGTGAGGGAGGAGCTGCTATCTGAGAGTGGGACAGGCTGTGTGTTAGTGAGGTTGGAGCTGGTATCTGAGAGTGGGACAGGCTGTGTTAGTGATGGAGGAGCTGGTATGCGAGTGGGACAGGATGTGTGTTAGTGATGGAGGAGCTAGTATGTGAGAGGGGGACAGACTGTGTGTTTGTGAAGGAGGAGCCGGATTCTGAGACTGGGACAGGCTGTGTGTTACTGAGGGAGCAGCTGGTATCTGAGAGAGGGACAGGCGTTGTGTCAGTGAGGGAGCAGCTGGTAACTGAGAGTGGGACAGGCTGTGTGTCACTGAGGCAGGAGCACGTATCTGAGATTGAGACAGGCTGTGTGGTAGTGATGAAGGAGCAGGTATCTGAGAGTGGGACAGGCTGTGTGTTAGTGAGGGAGGAGCTTGTATCTGAGTTTGGGACACATTGTGTGTTAGTGATGGAGGAGCAGGTATCTGAGAGTGGGACGTGCAATGTGTTAAGGAGGGAAGAGCTGGTATCTGAGAGTGGGACAGGCTGTGTGTTAGTGATGGAGGAGCAGGTATCTGAGAGTGGGGCAGGCTGTGTGTAAGTGAGAGAGGAGCTATTATCTGAGAGTGGGACTGGCTGTGTTATTGAGGGAGGAGCTGGTATCTGAGAGTGGGACAGCATGTGTGTTAGTTAGGGAGGAGCTGGTATCTGAGAGTGGGACAGGCTGTTTGTTAGTGAGGGAGAAGCTGGTATCTGAGAGTCGGAAAGGCTGTGTGTTAGTGATGGAGGAGCTGGTATCTGAGAATGAGACAGGCTGTGTGTTACTGAGGGAGAAGCTGGTATCTTAGTGTGGGACAGGCTGTGTGTTAGTGAGGGAGAAGCTGGTATCTGAGAGTGGGACAGGCTGTGTGTTAGTGAGGGAGGAGCAGGTATCTGAGAATGGGACAGGCTGTGTGTTAGTGAGAGAGGAGCTGGTATCTGAGATTGGGATAGGCTGTGTGTTAGTGACAGAGGAGCTGGTATCTGAGAGTGGGACAGGCTTTGTGTTATAGAAGGATATTCTGGTATCTGAGATTGGGACAGGCTGTGTTAGTGAGGGAGCAGCTGGTATCTGAGAGTGGGACAGGCTGTGTGTTCGTGAGGGAGGAGCTGGATTCTGAGAGTGGGACAGGCTGTGTGGCAGTGAGGGAGGAGCTGGTATCTGATAGTGGGACAGGCTGTGTTTTAGTGATCGAGGAGCTGGTATCAGAGAGTGGGACAGGCTGGGTGTTAGTGAGGGAGGAGCTGGAGTCTGAAAGTGGGACAGGCTGTATGTAAGTGATGGAGGAGCCGGTATCTGAGAGTTGGACGTGCTGTGTGTTAGGGAGGGAGCAACTGGTATCTGAGAGTGGGACAGATTGTGTATTAGTGAGGGAGGAGCTGGTATCTGATAGTGGGACAGGCTGTGTGTTAGTGATCGAGGAGCTGGTATCAGAGAGTGGACAGGCTGGGTGTTAGTGAGGGAGGAGCTGGTATCTGAGAGTGGGAAAGGCTGTGTTATTGAGGGAGGCGCTCGTATCTGAGAGTGGGACAGGCTGTGTTATTGAGGGAGGCGCTATTATCTGAGAGTGGGACAGGCTGTGTTAGTGACGGAGGATCTGTTATCTGAGAGGGGGACGGGCTGTGTGTTAGTTCAGGAAGAGCTGGTATCTGAGAGTGGGACAGGCAGTGTGTTCGTGATGAAGGAGCAGGTATCTGAGAGTGGGACAGGCTGTGTGTTAGTGAGGGAGGAGCTGGTATCTGAGAATGGCACAGGCTGTGCGTTAGTGATGGAGAAGCTGGTATCTGAGAGTGGGACAGACTGTGTGTTAGTGAGGGACGAGCTGGTATCTGAGAGTGGGACAGACTGTGTGTTAGTGAGGGAGGAGCTGGTATCTGAGAGTGGGACAGTCTGTGTGTTAGCGAGGGAGGAGCTGGTATCCGAAAGTGGGACAGGCTGTGTGTTAGTGAGGGAGGAGCTTGTATCTGGGAGTGGGACAAGCTGTGTGTAAGTGAGAGAGGAGCTGGTATCTGAGAGTGGGAAAGGCTGTGTGTTAGTGAGAGAGGAGCTGGTATCTGAGATTGGGATAGGCTGTGTGTTAGTGACAGAGGAGCTGGTATCTGAGAGTGGGACAGGCTTTGTGTTATAGAAGGATATTCTGGTATCTGAGATTGGGACAGGCTGTGTTAGTGAGGGAGCAGCTGGTATCTGAGAGTGGGACAGGCTGTGTGTTCGTGAGGGAGGAGCTGGATACTGAGAGTGGGACAGGCTGTGTGGCAGTGAGGGAGGAGCTGGTATCTGATAGTGGGACAGGCTGTGTTTTAGTGATCGAGGAGCTGGCATCAGAGAGTGGGACAGGCTGGGTGTTAGTGAGGGAGGAGCTGGAGTCTGAAAGTGGGACAGGCTGTATGTAAGTGATGGAGGAGCCGGTATCTGAGAGTTGGACGTGCTGTGTGTTAGGGAGGGAGCAACTGGTATCTGAGAGTGGGACAGATTGTGTATTAGTGAGGGAGGAGCTGGTATCTGATAGTGGGACAGGCTGTGTGTTAGTGATCGAGGAGCTGGTATCAGAGAGTGGATAGGCTGGGTGTTAGTGAGGGAGGAGCTGGTATCTGAGAGTGGGAAAGGCTGTGTTATTGAGGGAGGCGCTCGTATCTGAGAGTGGGACAGGCTGTGTTATTGAGGGAGGCGCTATTATCTGAAAGTGGGACAGGCTGTGTTATTGAGGGAGGCGCTCGTATCTGAGAGTGGGACAGCCTGTGTGTTAGTGAGGGAGGAGCTGGTATCTGAGAGTGGGACAGGCTGTGTTAGTGACGGAGGATCTCTTATCTGAGAGGGGGACGGGCTGTGTGTTAGTTCGGGAAGAGCTGGTATCTGAGAGTGGGACAGGCAGTGTCTTCGTGATGAAGGAGCAGGTATCTTAGAGTGGGACTGGCTGTGTGTTAGTGAGGGTGGAGCTGGTATCTGAGAATGGCACAGGCTGTGCGTTAGTGATGGAGAAGCTGGTATCTGAGAGTGGGACAGATTGTGTGTTAGTGAGGGAGGAGCTGGTATATGAGAGTGGGACAGGCTGTGATTTAGTGAGGGAGGAGATGCTATCTGAGTGTTGGTCAGGCTGTGTGTTTGTGAGGGAGGAGCTGGTATCTGAGTGTGGGACAGGCTGTGATTTAGTGAGGGAGGAGCTGGAATCTGAGAGTGGGACAGGCTGTGTGTTAGTGAGGTTGGAGCTGGTATCTGAGTGTGGGACGGGCTGTGCTAGTAAGGGAGGAGCTGGTATGCGAGTGGGACAGGATGTGTGTTTGTGATGGAGGAGCTAGTATGTGAGAGGGGGACAGACTGAGTGTTTGTGAAGGAGGAGCCGGATTCTGAGAGTGGGACATGCTGTGTGTTAGTGTGGGAGGAGCTGGTATCTGAGAGTGGGACAGTCTGTGTGTTAGCGAGGGAGGAGCTGGTATCCGAAAGTGGGACAGGCTGTGTGTTAGTGAGGGAGGAGCTTGTATCTGGGAGTGGGACAAGCTGTGTGTAAGTGAGAGAGGAGCTGGTATCTGAGAGTGGGACAGGCTGTGTGTCAGTGAGGGAGGAGCAGGTATCTGAGAGTAACAATGGCTGTGTTATAGTAAAGGAGGTGCTGGTATCTGAGAATGGGACAGGCTGTGTTAGTGATGGAGGAGCTGGCATCTGAGAGTGGGACAGGCTGTGCGTTATTGAAGGATATGCTGGTATCTGAGAGTGGGACACGCTGTGTGTAAGTGAGAGAGGAGCTGGTATCTGAGACTGCATCAGGCTGTGTGTTAGTGAGAGAGGAGCTGGTATCTGACAGTGGGACAGGCTGTGTGTTAGTGAGGGACGAGCTCGTATCCGAAAGTGGGACAGGCTGTGTGTTAGTGAGGGAGGAGGTGGTATCTGGGAGTGGGACACATTGTGTGTTAGTGATGGAGGAGATGGTATCTGAGATTGAGACAGGCTGTGTGTTAGTGAGGACGGAGCTAGTATCTGAGAGTGGGACAGGCTGTATGTTAGTGAGGGAGGAGCTACTATCTGTGAGAGGGACAGGCTGTGTTAGTTAGGGAGGAGGTGGTATCTGAGAGTGGGACCGGCAGTGTGTTAGTGATGAAGGAGCAGGTATCTGAGCGTGGGACAGGCAGTGTGTTAGTGTGGGAGGAGCTTGTATCTGAGTTTGGGACACATTGTGTGTTAGTGATGGAGGAGCAGGTATCTGAGAGTGGGACGTGCAATGTGTTAAGGAGGGAAGACTTGGTACCTGAGAGTGGGACAGGCTGTGTGTTAGTGATGGAGGAGCAGGTATCTGAGAGTGAGGCAGGCTGTGTGTTAGTGAGGGAGGAGCTGGGAACTGAGAGTGAGACAGACTGTATGTAAGTGAGGGAGGTGCTGGTATCTGAGAATGGGACAGGCTGTGTGTTAGTGATGGAGGAGCTGGTATCTGAGAGTGGGACAGGCAGTGTGTAAGTGAGAGAGGAGCTATTATCTGAGAGTGGGACAGGCTGTGTTATTGAGGGAGGAGCTGGTATCTGAGAGTGGGACAGGCTGTGTGTTAGTGAGGGAGGAGCAGGTATCTGAGAGTGGGACAGACTCTGTTAGTGAGGGAGGTTCTGTTATCTGAGAGAGGAACAGGCTGTGTGTTTTTGAGGGAGGAACTGGTATCTGAGAGTGGGAAAGCATCTGTGTTAGTTAGGGAGGAGCTGGTATCTGAGAGTGGGACAGGCTGTTTGTTAGTGAGGGAGAAGCTGGTATCTGAGAGTCGGACAGGCTGTGTGTTAGTGATGGAGGAGCTGGTATCTGAGAATGAGACAGGCTGTGTGTTACTGAGGGAGAAGCTGGTATCTTAGAGTGGGACAGGCTGTGTGTTAGTGAGGGAGAAGCTGGTATCTGAGAGTGGGACACGCTGTGTGTTAGTGAGAAAGGAGCTGGTATCTGAGATTGGGACAGGCTGTGTGTTAGTGAGAGAGGAGCTGGTATCTGAGAGCGGGACAGGCTTTGTGTTATAGAAGGATATTCTGGTATCTGAGAGTGGGACAGGCAGTGTGTAAGTGAGAGAGGAGCTATTATCTGAGAGTGGGACAGGCTGTGTTATTGAGGGAGCAGCTGGTATCTGAGAGTAGGCCACGCTGTGTGTTAGTGATTGAAGAGCTGGTATCTGAGAGTGAGACAGGCTGTGTGTTCGTGAGGGAGGAGCTGGATTCTGAGAGTGGGACAGGCTGTGTGGCAGTGAGGGAGGAGCTGGTATCTGATAGTGGGACAGGCTGTGTGTTAGTGGTCGAGGAGCTGGTATCAGAGAGTGGGACAGGCTGGGTGTTAGTGAGGGAGGAGCTGGAATCTGAAAGTGGGACAGGCTGTATGTAAGTGATGGAGGAGCCGGTATCTGAGAGTTGGACGTGCTGTGTGTTAGGGAGGGAGCAACTGGTATCTGAGAGTGGGACAGATTGTGTATTAGTGAGGGAGGTGCTGGTGTCTGATAGTTGGAAAGGCTGTGTGTTAGTGATCGAGGAGCTGGTATCAGAGAGTGGACAGGCTGGGTGCTAGTGAGGGAGGAGCTGGTTTCTGAGAGTGGGAAAGGCCGTGTTATTAAGGGATGGGCTGGTATCTGAGAGTGGGACAGGCTGTGTGTTAGTGAGGGAGGAGCAGGTATCTGAGAGTGGGACAGGCTGTGTTAGTGAGGGAGGAGCTGGTATCTGAGAATGGGACAGGCTGTGCGTTAGTGATGGAGAAGCTGGTATCTGAGAGTGGGACAGGCTGTGTGTTCGTGAAGAAGGAGCTAGTATCTGAGAGTGGGACTGGCTTTGTGTTCGTGAGGGAAGAGGTGGTGTCTGAGTGCGGGACAGGCTGTGTGTTAAGGAGGGAGGAGCTGGTATTTGAGAGTTGGACAGATTGCGTTTTAGTGATGGAGAAGTTGGTATCTGAGAGTGCGACAGGCTGTGTGTTACTGAGGGAGGAGCTGGTATCTGAGAGTGGGACAGGATGTGTGTTAGTGAGGGAGGAGCTGGTATCTGAGAGTGGGACAGGCAGTGTGTTAGTGATGAAGGAGCAGGTATCTGAGTGTGGGACAGGCTGTGTGTTAGTGATGGAGGAGCAGGTATCCGAGAGTGGGACCGGCTGTGTGTTAGTGAGGGAGGAGCTGGTATCTGAGTGTGGGACAGGCTGTGTGTTAGTGAGGGAGGAGTTGGGATCTGAGAGTGGACAGTCTGTGCATTATTCAGGGAGGAGCTAGTATCTGAGATTGGGACAGGTTGTGTGTTAGTGAGAGAGGACCTGGTATCTGAGAGTGGGACAGGCTGTGCGGTTAGTGACGGAGGAGCTGGTATCTGAGAGTGGGACAGGTTGTGTGTTAGTGAGGGACGAGTTGGTATCTGAGAGTGGGACAGGCTGAGTGTAACTGAGGGAACATCTCTTATCTGAGAGTGGGACAGGATGTGTGTTAGAGAGAAATGTGCTGGTATCTGAGAGTAGGACAGATTGTGTATTAGTGAGGGAGGAGCTGGTATCTGAGAGTTGGACAAGCTGTGTGTTGGTGAGGGAGAAGCTGGTATCTGAGAGTGGGACTTGCTGTGCGTTGGTGAGGGTGGAGCTGGTATCTGAAAGAGGCACAGGCTGTGTGTTAGTGATTGAAGAGCTGGTATCTGAGAGTGAGACAGGCTGTGTGTTAGGGAGGGAGGAGGTGGTATCTGAGAGTGGGAAAGGCTGTTTGTTAGTGAGGTAGGAGCTCGTATCTGAAAGAGGGACAGGCTGTGTGTTAGTGAGGGAGGAACAGGTGTCTGAGAGTGGGACAGATTGTGTATTAGTGAGGGAGGAGCTGGTATCTGAGAGTGGGACAGGCTGTGTGTTAGTGAGGAAGGAGCTGGTATCTGAGTGTGGGACAGGCTGTGTGTTAGTGAGGGAGGAGCTGATATCTGAGAGTGGGACAGGCTGTGTGTTAGTGAGGGAGGAGCTGGTATCTGAGAGTGGGACAGGCTGTGTTAGTGACGGAGGATCTGTTATCTGAGAGGGGGACGGGCTGTGTGTTAGTTCGGGAGGAGCTGGTATCTGAGAGTGGGACAGGCAGTGTGTTAGTGATGAAGGAGCAGGTAGCTTAGAGTGGGACAGGCTGTTTGTTAGTGAGGGAGGAGCTGGTATCTGAGAATGGCACAGGCCGTGCGTTAGTGATGGAGAAGCTGGTATCTGAGACTGGGACAGACTATGTGTTAGTGAGGGACGAGCTGGTATCTGAGAGTGGGACAAACTGTGTGTTAGTGAGGGACGAGCTGGTATCTGAGAGTGGGACAGTCTGTGTGTTAGCGAGGGAGGAGCTGGTATCCGAAAGTGGGACAGGCTGTGTGTGTTAGTGAGGGAGGAGCTGGTATCTGGGAGTGGGACAAGCTGTGTGTAAGTGAGAGAGGAGCTGGTATCTGAGACTGGGACAGGCTGTGTTAGTGATGGAGGAGCTGGCATCTGAGAGTGGGACAGTCTGTGCGTTATTGAAGGATATGATGGTATCTGAGAGTGGGAAAAGATGTGTGTAAGTGAGAGAGGAGCTGGTATCTGAGACTGCATCAGGCTGTGTGTTAGTGAGAGAGGAGCTGGTATCTGAAAGTGGGACAGGCTGTGTGTTAGTGAGGGAGGAGCTGGTTTCTGAGAGTGAGACAGGCTGTGTGTTAGTGAGGGACGAGCTCGTATCCGAAAGTGGGACAGGCTGTGTGTAAGTGAGGGAGGAGGTGGTATCTGGGAGTGGGACGTGATGTGTGTTAGGGAGGGAGGAGAAGGTACCTGAGAGTGGGACACATTGTGTGTTAGTGATGGTGGAGATGGTATCTGAGATTGAGACAGGCTGTGTGTTAGTGAGGACGGAGCTTCTATCTGTGAGTGGCACAGGCTGTGTGTTAGTTAGGGAGGAGCTGGTATCTGAGAGTGGGACAGGCAGTGTGTTAGTGAGGGAGGAGCTGTATCTGAGTTTGGGACACATTGTGTGTTAGTGATGGAGGAGCAGGTATCTGAGAGTGGGGCAGGCTGTGTGTTAGTGAGGGAGGAGCGGGTATCTGAGAATGGGACAGGCTGTGTGTTAGTTAGGGAGGTGCTGGTATCTGAGAATGGGACAGGCAGTGTGTAAGTGAGAGAGGAGCTATTATCTGAGAGTGGGACAGGCTGTGTTATTGAGGGAGGAGCTGGTATCTGAGAGTGGGACAGGCTGTGTGTTAGTGAGGGAGGAGCAGGTATCTGAGAGTGGGACAGGCTGTGTTGGTGAGGGAGGTTCTGTTATCTGAGAGAGGAACAGGCTGTGTGTTTTTGAGGGAGGAACTGGTATCTGAGAGTGGGACAGCATGTGTGTTAGTTAGGGAGGAGCTGGTATCTGAGAGTGGGACAGGCTGTTTGTTAGTGAGGGAGAAGCTGGTATCTGAGAGTAGGACAGGCTGTGTGTTAGTGATGGAGGAGCTGGTATCTGAGAATGAGACAGGCTGTGTGTTACTGAGGGAGAAGCTGGTATCTTAGTGTGGGACAGGCTGTGTGTTAGTGAGGGAGAAGCTGGTATCTGAGAGTGGGACAGGCTGTGTGTTAGTGAGAGAGGAGCTGGTATCTGAGATTGGGACAGGCTGTGTGTTCGTGACAGAGGAGCTGGTATCTGAGAGTGGGACAGGCTTTGTGTTATAGGAGGATATTCTGGTATCTGAGATTGGGACAGGCTGTGTTAGTGAGGGAGCAGCTGGTATCTGAGAGTAGGCCACGCTGTGTGTTAGTGATTGAAGAGCTGGTATCTGAGAGTGAGACAGGCTGTGTGTTCGTGAGGGAGGAGCTGGATTCTGAGAGTGGGACAGGCTGTGTGGCAGTGAGGGAGGAGCTGGTATCTGATAGTGGGACAGGCTGTGTTTTAGTGATCGAGGAGCTGGTATCAGAGAGTGGGACAGGCTGGGTGTTAGTGAGGGAGGAGCTGGAGTCTGAAAGTGGGACAGGCTGTATGTAAGTGATGGAGGAGCCGGTATCTGAGAGTTGGACGTGCTGTGTGTTAGGGAGGGAGCAACTGGTATCTGAGAGTGGGACAGATTGTGTATTAGTGAGGGAGGAGCTGGTATCTGATAGTGGGACAGGCTGTGTGTTAGTGATCGAGGAGCTTGTATCAGAGAGTGGACAGGCTGGGTGTTAGTGAGGGAGAAGCTGGTATCTGAGAGTGGGAAAGGCTGTGTTATTGAGGGAGGCGCTCGTATCTGAGAGTGGGACAGGCTGTGTTATTGAGGGAGGCGCTCGTATCTGAGAGTGGGACAGGCTGTGTTATTGAGGGAGGCGCTCGTATCTGAGAGTGGGACAGGCTGTGTGTTAGTGAGGGAGGAGCTGGTATCTGAGAGTGGGACAGGCTGTGTTAGTGACGGAGGATCTGTTATCTGAGAGGGTGACGGGCTGTGTGTTAGTTCGGGAGGAGCTGGTATCTGAGAGTGGGACAGGCTGTGTGTTAGTGATGGAGGAGCTGGCATCTGAGAGTGGGACAGGCTGTGCGTTATTGAAGGATATGCTGGTATCTGAGAGTGGGACAAGCTGTGTGTAAGTGAGAGAGGAGCTGGTATCTGAGAGTGCATCAGGCTGTGTGTTAGTGAGGGAGGAGCTTCTATCTGAGGGTGGGACAGGCTGTGTGTTAGTGATGAAGGAGCAGGTATCTGAGCGTGGGACAGGCAGTGTGTTAGTGATGGAGGAGCTTGTATCTGAGTTTGGGACACATTGTGTGTTAGTGATGGAGGAGCAGGTATCTGAGAGTGGGACGTGCAATGTGTTAAGGAGGGAAGACTTGGTATCTGAGAGTGGGACAGGCTGTGTGTTAGTGATGGAGGAGCAGGTATCTGAGAGTGGGGCAGGCTGTGTGTTAGTGAGGGAGGAGCAGGGAACTGAGAGTGAGACAGACTGTATGTAAGTGAGGGAGGAGCTGGTATCTGAGAATGGGACAGGATGTGTGTTTGTGAGGGAAGAGCTGGTATCTGAGAGTGGGACAGGCAGTGTGTAAGTGAGAGAGGAGCTATTATCTGAGAGTGGGACAGGCTGTGTTATTGAGGGAGGAGCTGGTATCTGAGAGTGGGACAGGCTGTGTGTTAGTGAGGGAGGAGCAGGTATCTGAGAGTGGGACAGGCTGTGTTAGTGAGGGAGGTTCTGTTATCTGAGAGAGGAACAGGCTGTGTGTTTTTGAGGGAGGAACTGGTATCTGAGAGTGGGACAGCATGTGTGTTAGTTAGGGAGGAGCTGGGATCTGAGAGTGGACAGTCTGTGCATTATTCAGGGAGGAGCTAGTATCTGAGAGAGGCACAGGCTGTGTGTTACTGACGGAGGAGCTGGTATCAGAGAGTGGGACAGGCTGTGTGTTAGTGAGGGAAGAGCTGGTATCAGAGAGTGGGACAGGCTGTGTGTTACTGAGGAAAGTGCTGGTATCTGAGAGTGGGACAGGCTGTGTGTTAGTGAGTGAAGAGCTGGTATCTGGGATTGTGACAGGCTGTGTGTAAGTGAGGGAAAAGGTGGTATCTGAGAGTGGGACAGGCTGTGTTTTAGTGAGGGAGGTGCTGGTATCTGAGAGTGGGACATGCTCTGTATTAGGGAGAGAGGAGCTGGTATCTGAGAGTGGGACAGGCTATGTGTTAGTGAGGGAGGAGGTGGAATCTGAGAGTGGGACAGGCTGTGTGTTACTCAGGGAACATCTCTTATCTGAGAGTGGGACAGGCTGTGTGTTAGAGAGAAAGGTGCTGGTATCTGAGAGTAGGACAGACTATGTATTAGTGAGGGAGGAGCTGGTATCTGAGAGTGGGACAAGTTGTGTGTTAGGGAGGGAGGAACAGGTATCTGAGAGTGGGACAGATTGTATATTAGTGAGGGAGGAGCTGGTACCTGAAAGTGGGACAGGCTGTGTGTTATTGAGTGAGGAGCTGATATCTGAGAGTGGGACAGGCTGGGTGTTAGTGACAGAGGAGCTGGTATCTGAGAGTGTGACAGGCCGTGTGTTACTGAGGGAGGAGCTGGTATCTCAGAGTGGGACAGGCTGTGGTATTGAGGGAGGAGCTGGTATCTGAGTTTGGGACAAGTTGTGTGTTAGTGAAGGAGGAGCTGGTATCTGAGAGTGGGACAGGCTGTGTGTTAGTGACAGAGGAGCTGGTATCTGAGACTGCAACAGGCTGTGTGTTAGTGAGGGACGAGCTAGTATCTGAGAATGGGACAGGCTGTGTCTTAGTGAGGGAGTAGCTGGTATCTGAGAGTGGGACAGGCTGAGTGTTAGTGAAGGAGGATCTGGTACCTGAGATTGGGACAGACTGTGTTAGTGAGGGAGGATCTGTTATCTGAGAGTGGGACAGGCTGTGAGTTAGTGAGGGAGGAGCTGATATCCGAGAATGGGACAGTCTGGGTGTTAGTGACAGAGGAGCTGGTATCTGAGCGTGAGACAGGCTGTGTGCTACTGAGGGAGGAGCTGGTATCTCAGAGTGGGACAGGCTGTGGTATTGAGGGAGGAGCTTGTATCTGAGAGTGGGACAGGCTATGTGTTAGTGAGGGAGGAGCTGGTATCTGAGAGTGGGACAGGCTGTGTGTTATTGAGGGAGGAGCTGGTATCTGAGTGTGGGACAGGCTGTGTGTTAGTGAGGGTGGAGCTGGTATCTGAGAGTGGGACAGGCTGTGTTAGTGAGCGAGGATCTGTATTCTGAGAGTGGGACAGGCTGGGTGTAAGTGAAAGAGGAGCTGGTATCTGAGAGTGAACAGGCAGTGTGTTAGAGAGGGAGGAGCTGGTATCTGAGAGTGGGACAGAATGCGTATTCGTGAGGGAGGAGCTGGTATCTGAGCGTGGGACATGCTGTGTGTTAGTGAGGGAGGAGCTGGTATCTGAGTGTGGGACAGGCTGTGTGTTAGTGAGGATGGAGCTGGTATCTGAGAGTGGGACAGGCTGTGTTAGTGAGGGAGGAGCTGGTATCTGAGTTTGGGACAGGCTGTGTGTTAGTGAAGGAGGATCTGGTATCTGAGATTGGTACAGGCTGTGTAAGTGATGGAGGATCTGTATTCTGAGAGTGGGACAGGCTGGGTGTAAGTGAAAGAGGAGCTGGTATCTGAGAGTGGACAGGCAGTGTGTTAGAGAGGGAGGAGCTGGTATCTGAGAGTTGGACAGAATGCGTATTCGTGAGGGAGGACCTGGTATCTGAGCGTGGGACATGCTGTGTGTTAGTGAGGGAGGAGCTGGTATCTGAGAGTGGGACAGTCTGTGTGTTAGCGAGGAAAGAGCTGGTATCTGAAAGTGGGACAGACTGTTTGTTAGTGAGGGAGGAGTTGGTATCGGAGAGTGGGACATGCTGTGTGTTAGTGATGGAGGAGCTGTTATCTGAGAGTGGGACAGGCTGTGTGTTACTGAGGGAGAAGCTGGTATCTCAGAGTGGGACAGGATGTGTTATGAGGGAGGAGCTGGTATCTGAGATTGGGACAGGCTGTGTGTTAGTGAAGGAGGATCTGCTCCTGAGATTGGGACAGACTGTGTATTAGTGAGGGAGGAGCTAGTATCTGAGAGTGGGACAGGCTGTGTCTTAGCGAGGGAGGAGCTGGTATCGGAGAGTGGGACGTGCTTTGTGTTAGGGAGGGAGGCGCTGGTATCTGAGAGTGGGACAGGCTGTGTGTTAGTGAGGGAGGAGGTGGAATCTGTGAGTGGGACAGGCTGTGTGTTACTGAGGGAACATCTCTTATCTGAGAGTGGGACAGGGTGTGTGTTAGAGAGAAAGGTGCTGGTATCTGAGAGTAGGACAGACTGTGTATTAGTGAGGAAGGAGCTGGTATCTGAGAGTTGGAGAAGCTGTGTGTTGCTGTGGGAGAAGCTGGTATCTGAGAGTGGGACTTGCTGTGCGTTGGTGAGGGTGGAGCTGGTATCTGAGTGTGGGACAGACTGTGTTAGTGAGGGAGTAGCAGGAATCTCAGAGTGGGACAGGCCGCATGTTAGTTATGCAGGAGGTGGTATCTGGGAGTGGGACAGGCTGTCTGTTAGTGAGGGAGGAGCTGGTATCTGAGAATGGGACAGGCTGTGTTATTGAGGGAGGAGCTGGTATCTGAGTTTGGGACAGATTGTGTATTAGTGAGGGAGGAGGTGGTATTTGAGAGTGGTACAGAATGTGCGTAATTGAGGGAGGAGTTGGTATCTGAGAGTGGGACAGTGTCTGTTAGTGATGGAGGAGCTAGTATCTGAGATTGGGACAGGCTGTGTTAGTGAGGGAGGAGCTGGTATCTGAGAGTGGGACAGGCCTTGTTACTGAGGGAGGATCTGTTAACTGAGAGTGGCACAGGCTGTGTGTTAGTGAGGAAGGAGCTGGTATCTGAGAGTGGGACAGGCTGTGTGTTAGTGAGGGAGGAGCTGGTATCTGAGAGCGTGACAGGCTGTGTGTTAGTGAGGGAGGAGCTGGTATCTGAGAGTGGGACAGGCTGTGTGTTAGTGAGGGAGGAGCTGGTATCTGATAGTGGGACAGGCTGTCTGTTAGTGTCTGAGGAGCTGCTATCTGAGAGTGGGACGTGCTGTGTGTTAGGGAGGGAGGGGCTGGTATCTGAGAGTGGGACAGGATGAGTGTTAGTGATGGAGGAGCAGGTATCTGAGATTGCAAAAGGCTGTGTGTTAGTCAGGGAGGATCTAGTATCTGAGAGCGGGACAGTATATGTGTTAGTGAGGCTGGGGTTGGTATCTGAGAGTGGGACAGTCTGTGCATTAGTGAGGGAGGAGCCGGTATCTGAGAGTTGGAGGTGCTGTGCGTTAGGGAGGGAGCAACTGGTATCTGAGAGTGGGACAGATTGTGTATTAGTGAGGGAGGAGCTGGTATCTGATAGTGGGACAGGCTGTGTGTTAGTGAGGGAGGAGCAGGTATCTGAGAGTGGGACAGACTGTGTGTTAGTGAGGGACGACCTGGTATCTGAGAATGGGGCAGACTGTGTTAGTGAGGGAGGAGCTGGTATCTGAGAGTGGGACAGTCTGTGTGTTAGCGAGGGAGGAGCTGGTATCCGAAAGTGGGACAGGCTGTGTGTTAGTGAGGGAGGAGGTGGTATCTGGGAGTGGGACAAGCTGTGTGTAAGTGAGAGAGGAGCTGGTATCTGAGAGTGGGACAGGCTGTGGGTTAGTGAGGGAGGAGCTGGTATCTGAGAGTAAAAATGGCTGTGCTTTAGTAAAGGAGGAGCTGGCATCTGAGAGTGGGACAGGCTGTGCGTTATTGAAGGATAAGCTGGTATCTGAGAGTGGGAAAGGTGTGTGCAAGTGAGAGAGGAGCTGGTATCTGAGACTGCATCAGGCTGTGTGTTAGTGAGGGACGAGCTCGTATCCGAAAGTGGGACAGGCTGTGTGTTAGTGAGGGAGGAGGTGGTATCTGGGAGTGGGACGTGATGTGTGTTAGGGAGGGAGGAGCTGGTACCTGAGAGTGGGACACATTGTGTGTTAGTGATGGAGGAGATGGTATCTGAGAGTGGGACAGGCTGTCTGTTAGTGATGGAGGAGCACGTATCTGAGATTGAGACAGGCTGTGTTAGTGAGGGAGGTTCTGTAATCTGAGAGAGGGACAGGCTGTGTGTTACTGAGGGAGGAACAGGTATCTGAGAGTGGGACAGCATGTGTGTTAGTTATGGAGGAGCTGGTATCTGAGAGTGGGACAGGCTGTTTGTTAGTGAGGGAGAAGCTGGTATCTGAGAGTCGGACAGGCTGTGTGTTAGTGAGAGAGGAGCTGGTATCTGAGATTGGTACAGGCTGTGTGTTAGTGACAGAGGAGCTGGTATCTGAGAGTGGGACAGGCTTTGTGTTATAGAAGGATATTCTGGTATCTGAGATTGGGACAGGCTGTGTTAGTGAGGGAGCAGCTGGTATCTGAGAGTAGGCCACGCTGTGTGTTAGTGATTGAAGAGCTGGTATCTGAGAGTGAGACAGGCTGTGTGTTCGTGAGGGAGGAGCTGGATTCTGAGAGTGGGACAGGCTGTGTGGCAGTGAGGGAGGAGCTGGTATCTGATAGTGGGACAGGCTGTGTTTTAGTGATCAAGGAGCTGGTATCAGAGAGTGGGACAGGCTGGGTGTTAGTGAGGGAGGAGCTGGAGTCTGAAAGTGGGACAGGCTGTATGTAAGTGATGGAGGAGCCGGTATCTGAGAGTTGGACGTGCTGTGTGTTAGGGAGGGAGCAACTGGTATCTGAGAGTGGGACAGAATGTGTATTAGTGAGGGAGGAGCTGGTATCTGATAGTGGGACAGGCTGTGTGTTAGTGATCGAGGAGCTGGTATCAGAGAGTGGACAGGCTGGGTGTTAGTGAGGGAGGAGCTGGTATCTGAGAGTGGGAAAGGCTGTGTTATTGAGGGAGGCGCTCGTATCTGTGAGTGGGACAGGCTGTGTTATTGAGGGAGGCGCTCGTATCTGAGAGTGGGACAGGCTGTGTTATTGAGGGAGGCGCTCGTATCTGAGAGTGGGACAGGCTGTGTGTTAGTGAGGGAGGAGCTGGTATCTGAGAGTGGGAAATGCTGTGTTAGTGACGGAGGATCTGTTATCTGAGAGTGGGACGGGCTGTGTGTTAGTTCGGGAGGAGCTGGTATCTGAGAGTGGGACAGGCTGTGTTAGTGATGGAGGAGCTGGCATCTGAGAGTGGGACAGGCTGTGCGTTATTGAAGGATATGCTGGTATCTGAGAGTGGGACAAGCTGTGTGTAAGTGAGAGAGGAGCTGGTATCTGAGACTGCATCAGGCTGTGTGTTAGTGAGAGAGGAGCTGGTATCTGACAGTGGGACAGGCTGTGTGTTAGTGAGGGAGGAGCTTCTATCTGTGAGTGGGACAGGCTGTGTGTTAGTGAGGGAGGAGCTGGTATCTGAGAGTGGGGCAGGCTGTGTGTTAGTGAGGGAGGAGCTGGGAACTGAGAGTGAGACAGACTGTATGTAAGTGAGGGAGGAGCTGGTATCTGAGAACGGGACAGGCTGTGTGTTAGTGATGGAGGAGCTTGTATCTGAGAGTGGGACAGGCAGTGTGTAAGTGAGAGAGGAGCTATTATCTGAGAGTGGGACAGGCTGTGTTATTGAGGGAGGAGCTGGTATCTGAGAGTGGGACAGGCTGTGTGTTAGTGAGGGAGGAGCAGGTATCTGAGAGTGGGACAGGCTGTGTTAGTGAGGGAGGTTCTGTTATCTGAGAGAGGAACAGGCTGTGTGTTTTTGAGGGAGGAACTGGTATCTGAGAGTGGGACAGCATGTGTGTTAGTTAGGGATGAGCTGGGATCTGAGAGTGGACAGTCTGTGCATTATTCAGGGAGGAGCTAGTATCTGAGAGTGGCACAGGCTGTGTGTGACTGACGGAGGAGCTGGTATCAGAGAGTGGGACAGGCTGTGTGTTAGTGAGGGAAGAGCTGGTATCAGAGAGTGGGACAGGCTGTGTGTTACTGAGGAAAGAGCTGGTATCTGAGAGTGGGACAGGCTGTGTGTTAGTGAGTGAAGAGCTGGTATCTGGGATTGTGACAGGCTGTGTGTAAGTGAGGGAAAAGGTGGTATCTGAGAGTGGGACAGGCTGTGTTTTAGTGAGGGAGGTGCTGGTATCTGAGAGTGGGACGTGCTCTGTATTAGGGAGAGAGGAGCTGGTATCTGAGAGTGGGACAGGCTATGTGTTAGTGAGGGAGGAGGTGGAATCTGAGAGTGGGACAGGCTGTGTGTTACTCAGGGAACATCTCTTATCTGAGAGTGGGACAGGCTGTGTGTTAGAGAGAAAGGTGCTGGTATCTGAGAGTAGGACAGACTATGTATTAGTGAGGGAGGAGCTGGTATCTGAGAGTGGGACAAGCTGTGTGTTAGGGAGGGAGGAACAGGTATCTGAGAGTGGGACAGATTGTGTATTAGTGAGGGAGGAGCTGGTACCTGAAAGTGGGACAGGATATGTGTTATTGAGTGAGGAGCTGATATCTGAGAGTGGGACAGGCTGGGTGTTAGTGACAGAGGAGCTGGTATCTGAGAGTGAGACAGGCCGTGTGTTACTGAGGGAGGAGCTGGTATCTCAGAGTGGGACAGGCTGTGGTATTGAGGGAGGAGCTGGTATCTGAGACTGCAACAGGCTGTGTGTTAGTGAGGGACGAGCTAGTATCTGAGAATGGGACAGGCTGTGTCTTAGTGAGGGAATAGCTGGTATCTGAGAGTGGGACAGGCTGAGTGTTAGTGAAGGAGGATCTGGTACCTGAGATTGGGACAGACTGTGTTAGTGAGGGAGGATCTGTTATCTGAGAGTGGGACAGGCTGTGAGTGAGTGAGGGAGGAGCTGATATCCGAGAATGGGACAGTCTGGGTGTTAGTGACAGAGGAGCTGGTATCTGAGAGTGAGACAGGCTGTGTGCTACTGAGGGAGGAGCTGGTATCTCAGAGTGGGACAGGCTGTGGTATTGAGGGAGGAGCTGGTATCTGAGTTTGGGACAGGCTGTGTGTTATTGAGGGAGGAGCTGGTATCTGAGTGTGGGACAGGCTGTGTGTTAGTGAGGGTCGAGCTGGTATCTGAGAGTGGGACAGGCTGTGTTAGTGAGCAAGGATCTGTATTCTGAGAGTGGGACAGGCTGGGTGTAAGTGAAAGAGGAGCTGGTATCTGAGAGTGGACAGGCAGTGTGTTAGAGAGGGAGGAGCTGGTATCTGAGAGTGGGACAGGCAGTGTGTTAGAGAGGGAGGAGCTGGTATCTGAGAGTGGGACAGAATGCGTAATCGTGAGGGAGGAGCTGGTATCTGAGCGGGGGACATGCTGTGTGTTAGTGAGGGAGGAGCTGGTATCTGAGAGTGGGACAGTCTGTGTGTTAGCGAGGAAAGAGCTGGTATCTGAAAGTGGGACAGACTGTTTGTTAGTGAGGGAGGAGTTGGTATCTGAGAGTGGGACATGCTGTGTGTTATTGAGGGAGGAGCTGGTATCTGAGTGTGGGACAGGCTGTGTGTTAGTGAGGGTGGAGCTGGTATCTGAGAGTGGCACAGGCTGTGTTAGTGAGGGAGGAGCTGGTATCTGAGTTTGGGACAGGCTGTGTGTTAGTGAAGGAGGATCTTGTATCTGAGATTGGTACAGGCTGTGTTAGTGAGGGAGGATCTGTATTCTGAGAGTGGGACAGGCTGGGTGTAAGTGAAAGAGGAGCTGGTATCTGAGAGTGGGACAGAATGCGTATTCGTGAGGGAGGAGCTGGTATCTGAGAGTGGGACAGGCTGTGCGTTATTGAAGGATATGCTGGTATCTGAGAGTGGGACAAGCTGTGTGTAAGTGAGAGAGGAGCTGGTATCTGAGACTGCATCAGGCTGTGTGTTAGTGAGATTGGAGCTGGTATCTGACAGTGGGACAGGCTGTGTGTTAGTGAGGGAGGAGCTTCTATCTGTGAGTGGGACAGGCTGTGTTAGTGAGGGAGGAGGTGGTATCTGAGAGTGGGACCGGCAGTGTGTTAGTGATGAAGGAGCAGGTATCTGAGAGTGGGGCAGGCTGTGTGTTAGTGAGGGAGGAGCTGGGAACTGAGAGTGAGACAGACTGTATGTAAGTGAGGGAGGAGCTGGTATCTGAGAATGGGACAGGCTGTGTGTTAGTGATGGAGGAGCTGGTATCTGAGAGTGGGACAGGCAGTGTGTAAGTGAGAGAGGAGCTATTATCTGAGAGTGGGACAGGCTGTGTTATTGAGGGAGGAGCTGGTATCTGAGAGTGGGACAGGCTGTGTGTTAGTGAGGGAGGAGCAGGTATCTGAGAGTGGGACAGGCTGTGTTAGTGAGGGAGGTTCTGTTATCTGAGAGAGGAACAGGCTGTGTGTTTTTGAGGGAGGAACTGGTATCTGAGAGTGGGACAGCATGTGTGTTAGTTAGGGAGGAGCTGGGATCTGAGAGTGGACCGTCTGTGCATTATTCAGGGAGGAGCTAGTATCTGAGAGTGGCACAGGCTGTGTGTTACTGACGGAGGAGCTGGTATCAGAGAGTGGGACAGGCTGTGTGTTAGTGAGGGAAGAGCTGGTATCAGAGAGAGGGACAGGATGTGTGTTACTGAGGAAAGAGCTGGTATCTGAGAGTGGGACAGGCTGTGTGTTAGTGAGTGAAGAGCTGGTATCTGGGATTGTGACAGGCTGTGTGTAAGTGAGGGAAAAGGTGGTATCTGAGAGTGGGACAGGCTGTGTGTTACTCAGGGAACATCTCTTATCTGAGAGTGGGACAGGCTGTGTGTTAGAGAGAAAGGTGCTGGTATCTGAGAGTAGGACAGACTATGTATTAGTGAGGGAGGAGCTGGTATCTGAGAGTGGGACAAGCTGTGTGTTAGGGAGGGAGGAACAGGTATCTGAGAGTGGGACAGATTGTGTATTAGTGAGGGAGGAGCTGGTACCTGAAAGTGGGACAGGCTGTGTGTTATTGAGTGAGGAGCTGATATCTGAGAGTGGGACAGGCTGGGTGTTAGTGACAGAGGAGCTGGTATCTGAGAGTGAGACAGGCCGTGTGTTACTGAGGGAGGAGCTGGTATCTCAGAGTGGGACAGGCTGTGGTATTGAGGGAGGAGCTGGTATCTGAGTTTGGGACAGGCTGTGTGTTAGTGAAGGAGGAGCTGGTATCTGAGACTGCAACAGGCTGTGTGTTAGTGAGGGACGAGCTAGTATCTGAGAATGGGACAGGCTGTGTCTTAGTGAGGGAATAGCTGGTATCTGAGAGTGGGACAGGCTGAGTGTTAGTGAAGGAGGATCTGGTACCTGAGATTGGGACAGACTGTGTTAGTGAGGGGGGATCTGTTATCTGAGAGTGGGACAGGCTGTGAGTGAGTGAGGGAGGAGCTGATATCCGAGAATGGGACAGTCTGGGTGTTAGTGACAGAGGAGCTGGTATCTGAGAGTGAGACAGGCTGTGTGCTACTGAGGGAGGAGCTGGTATCTCAGAGTGGGACAGGCTGTGGTATTGAGGGAGGAGCTGGTATCTGAGTTTGGGACAGGCTGTGTGTTATTGAGGGAGGAGCTGGTATCTGAGTGTGGGACAGGCTGTGTGTTAGTGAGGGTGGAGCTGGTATCTGAGAGTGGGACAGGCTGTGTTAGTGAGCAAGGATCTGTATTCTGAGAGTGGGACAGGCTGGGTGTAAGTGAAAGAGGAGCTGGTATCTGAGAGTGGACAGGCAGTGTGTTAGAGAGGGAGGAGCTGCTATCTGAGAGTGGGACAGAATGCGTATTCGTGAGGGAGGAGCTGGTATCTGAGCGGGGGACATGCTGTGTGTTAGTGAGGGAGGAGCTGGTATCTGAGAGTGGGACAGTCTGTGTGTTAGCGAGGAAAGAGCTGGTATCTGAAAGTGGGACAGACTGTTTGTTAGTGAGGGAGGAGTTGGTATCTGAGAGTGGGACATGCTGTGTGTTATTGAGGGAGGAGCTGGTATCTGAGTGTGGGACAGGCTGTGTGTTAGTGAGGGTGGAGCTGGTATCTGAGAGTGGGACAGGCTGTGTTAGTGAGGGAGGAGCTGGTATCTGAGTTTGGGACAGGCTGTGTGTTAGTGAAGGAGGATCTGGTATCTGAGATTGGTACAGGCTGTGTTAGTGAGGGAGGATCTGTATTCTGAGAGTGGGACAGGCTGGGTGTAAGTGAAAGAGGAGCTGATATCTGAGAGTGGACAGGCAGTGTGTTAGAGAGGGAGGAGCTGGTATCTGAGAGTGGGACAGAATGCGTATTCTTGAGGGAGGAGCTGGTATCTGAGCGTGGGACATGCTGTGTGTTAGTGAGGGAGGAGCTGGTATCTGAGAGTGGGACAGTCTGTGTGTTAGCGAGGAAAGAGCTGGTATCTGAAAGCGGGACAGACTGTTTGTTAGTGAGGGAGGAGTTGGTATCGGAGAGTGGGACATGCTGTGTGTTAGTGATGGAGGAGCTGTTATCTGAGAGTGGGACAGGCTGTGTGTTACTGAGGGAGAAGCTGGTATCTCAGAGTGGGACAGGCTGTGTTATGAGGGAGGAGCTGGTATCTGAGAGTGGGACAGGCTGTGTGTTAGTGAAGGAGGATCTGCTCCTGAGATTGGGACAGACTGTGTATTAGTGAGGGAGGAGCTAGTATCTGAGAGTGGGACAGGCTGTGTCTTAGTGAGGGAGGAGCTGGTATCGGAGAGTGGGACGTGCTTTGTGTTAGGGAGGGAGGCGCTGGTATCTGAGAGTGGGACAGGCTGTGTGTTAGTGAGGGAGGAGGTGGAATCTGTGAGTGGGACAGGCTGTGTGTTACTGAGGGAACATCTCTTATCTGAGAGTGGGACAGGGTGTGTGTTAGAGAGAAAGGTGCTGGTATCTGAGAGTAGGACAGACTGTGTATTAGTGAGGAAGGAGCTGGTATCTGAGAGTTGGAGAAGCTGTGTGTTGCTGTGGGAGAAGCTGGTATCTGAGAGTGGGACTTGCTGTGCGTTGGTGAGGGTGGAGCTGGTATCTGAAAGAGGCACAGGCTGTGTGTTAGTGATTGAAGAGCTGGTATCTGAGAGTGGACCAGGCTGTGTGTTAGTGAGGGAGGAGGTGGTATCTGAGAATGGGACAGGCTGTGTGTTAGTGAGGGAGGAGCTCGTATCTGAGAGTGGGACAGGCTATGTGTTATGGAGGGAGGAGCTGGTATCTGAGAGTGGGACAGATTGTGTATTAGTGAGGGAGGAGCTAGTATCTGAGAGTGGGACAGGCTGTGTCTTAGTGAGGGAGGAGCTGGTATCTGAGACTGGGACGTGCGATGTGTTAGGGTGGGAGGCGCTGGTATCTGAGAGTGGAACTGGATGTGTGTTATTGATGGAGGAGCATGTATCTGAGAGTTGGGAAAGGCTGTGTGTTAGTGAGCGAGGATCTAGTATCTGAGAGCGGGACAGTACATGTGTTAGCGAGGGAGGAGTTGGTATCTGAAATTGAGACAGGCTGTGCGTTATTGAGGGAGGAGCTGGATTCTGAGAGTTGGACGTGCTGTGTGTGAGGGAGGGAGGAACAGGTATCTGAGAGTGGGACAGATTGTTTATTAGTGAGGGAGGAGCTGGTACCTTAAAGTGGGTCAGGCTGTGTGTTAGTGAGGGAGGAGCTGATATCAGAGAGTGGGACAGGCTGGGTGTTAGTGACAGAGGATTTGGTATCTGAGAGTGAGACAGGCTGTGTGTTAGTGAGGCAGGAGCTGGTATCTCAGAGTGGGACAGGCTGTGTTATTGAGGGAGGAGCTGGTATCTGAGAGTGGGACAGACTGTGTGTTAGTGAAGGAGGAGCTGGTATCTGAGTTTGGGACAGGCTGTGTGTTAGTGAAGGAGGATCTGGTATCTGAGATTGGTACAGGCTGTGTTAGTGAGGGAGGATCTGTTATCTGAGAGTGGGACATGCTGTGTGATAGTGAGGGAGAAGCTGGTATCTGAGAGTGGGACAAGCTGTGAGTAAGTGAGAGAGGAGCTGGTTTCTGAGAGTGTGACAGGCTGTGTGTTAGTGAGGGAGGAGGTGTTATCGGAAAGTGGAAGAGGCTGTGTTTTAGAGACGGAGGAGGTGGTATGTGAGAGTGGGACGTGATGTGTGTTAGTGATGGGGGAGATGCTATCTGAGAGTGGGACAGGCTGTGTGTTAGTGAGGGAGGAGCTGGTATCTGAGAGTGGTTTAGGCTGTGTTTTTGTGATGGACGAGCTGGTAACTGAGAGTGATACAGGCTGTGTGTTAGTGAGGGAGGAGCAGGTATCTGAGAGTGGGACAGGCTTTGTGTTAATGAGGACGGAGCTAGTATCTGAGAGCGGGACAGGCTGTGTGTTAGTGATGGAGGAGCAGCTATCTGAGAGTGGGACAGGCAGTGTGTAAGTGAGGACGGAGCTAGTAAACGAGAGTGGGACAGGCTGTCTGTTAGTCAGGGAGGAACTGGTATCTTAGTGTCGAACAGGCTTTGTGTGAGTGAGGGATGAGGTGGTGTCTGAGAGTGGGACAGGCTGTGTTTTAGTGATGGAAGAACAGGTATCTGAAAGTGGGACAGGCTGTGTGTAAGTGAGGGAAAAGGTGGTATCTGAGAGTGGGACAGGCTGTGTGTTAGTGAGGGAGGAGGAGGTATCTAAGAGTGGGACGTGCTCTGTATTAGGGAGAGAGGAGGTGGTATCTGAGAGTGGGACAGGATGTGTGTTAGTGAGGGAGGAGCTGGTATTGAGAGAGGGCAGGGTGTCTGTAAGTGAGGGAGGAGTTGGTATCTGAGAGTGGGACAGGCTGTATGTTGGTGATGGAGGAGCTGGTATCTGAGAGTGGGACAGGCTGTGAGTTGGTGAGGGAGGAGGTGGAATCTGAGACTGGGACCGGCTGTGTGTTACTGAGGGAGGAGATGGTATCTGAGAGTGGGACAGGCTGCGTGTTAGTGATGCAGGAGCTGGTATTGAGGGA
Organism: Isurus oxyrinchus; assembly: GCA_026770705.1. Classification (NCBI taxonomy): domain Eukaryota; kingdom Metazoa; phylum Chordata; class Chondrichthyes; order Lamniformes; family Lamnidae; genus Isurus; species Isurus oxyrinchus. The sequence goes on along the minus strand of JANJGN010000094.1, from coordinate 1,818,521 downwards.
GGGCAGGCTGTATGTAAGTGAGGGAGGAGTTGGTATCTGAGAGTGGGATATACTGTGTGTTGGTGATGGAGGAGCTGGTATCTGAGAGTGGGACAGGCTGTGTGTTACAGAGGGAGAAGCTGGTATCTAAGAGTGGGAAATAATGTGTGTAAGTGTGAGAGGAGCTGGTATCTGAGAGTGTGACAGGCTTTGTGTTAGTGAGGGAGGAGCTGGTATCTGGGAGTGGGACAGGCTGTGTTATTGAGGGAGGAGCTGGTATCTGAGAGTGGGACAGGCTGTGTGTTAGTGAAGGATACTTTAGTATCTGAGATTGGGACAGGCTGTGTCAGTGAGGAAGGTGCTGGTATCTGAGAGTGGGAAAGGCTGTGTTACTGATGGAACATCTCTTATCTGAGAGTGGGACAGGCTGTGTGTTAGAGAGAAAGGTGCTGGTATCTGAGAGTAGGACAGACTGTGTATTAGTGAGGGAGTAGCTGGTATCTGAGAGTTGGACAAGCTGTGTGTTGGTGAGGGAGAAGCTGGTATCTGAGAGCGGGACTTGCTGTGCGTTGGTGAGGGTGGAGCTGGTATCTGAAAGAGGCACAGGTTGCGTGTTAGTGATTGAAGAGCTGGTATCTGAGAGTGGGCCAGGCTGTGTGTTCGTGAGTGAAGAGTAGGTATCTGAGAGTGGGACAGGCTGTGTGTTAGTGAGGGAGGAGCTGGTATCTGAGAGTGGGAAAGGCTTTTTGTTATTGAGGGCGGAGCTGGTATCCGAGAGAGGGACAGGCTGTGTGTTAGGGAGGGAGGAGATGGTATCTGAGTGTGGGACAGATTGTGTATTATTGAGGGAGGAGCTAGAATCTGAGAGTGGGACAGGCTGTGTGTTACTGAGGGAGGAGCTGGTATCTGAGAGTGGGACAGGATGTGTGTTAGTGATGGAGGAGCAGTTATCTGAGAGTAGGGAAAGGCTGTGTGTTAGTGAGGGAGGATCACGTATCTGAGAGTGGGACAGTACGTGTGTTAGCGAGGGAGGAGCTGGTATCTGAGAGTGGGACAGGCTGTGCGTTAGTGAGGGAGGAGCTGGTATCTGAGAGTGAGAGAGTCTGTGTGAGATTGAGGGAGGAGCTGGTATCTGAGAGTGGGACAGGCTGTGTGTTAGTGAGGGAGGAGCTGGTATCTGATAGTGGGACAGGCTGTGTATTAGTGAGGGAGGAGCTGGTATCTGAAAGTGGGACAGGCTGTGTGTTAGTGAGGGAGGAGCTGGTATCTGAGTTTGGGACAGGCTGTGTGTTAGTGAAGGAGGATCTGGTATCTGAGATTGGTCCAGGCTGTGTTAGTGAGGGAGGATCTGTTATCTGAGACTGCAACAGGCTGTGTGTTAGTGAGAGAGGAGCTGGTATCTGCCAGTGGGACAGGCTGTGTCTTAGTGAGGGAGGAGCTGGTATCTGAGAGTGGGACAGGCTGTGTGTTAGTGATGAAGGAGCAGGTATCTGAGAGTGAGACAGGCTGTTTGTTAGTGAGGGAGGAGCTGGTTTCTGAGAATGGGACAGACAGTGTGTTAGTGATGGAGGAGCTGGTATCTGAGAATGAGACAGGCTGTGTGTTACTGAGGGAGAAGCTGGTATCTGAGAGTGAGACAGGCTGTTTGTTAGTGAGGGAGGAGCTGGTACCTGAGAGTGAGACAGGCTGTGTGTTAGTGAGGGAGGAGCTGGTATCTGAGAGTGGGAGAGGCTGTGTGTTAGTGAAGGAGGAGCTCGTATCTGAGAGTGAGACACGCTATTTTAGTGAAGGAGGAGCTGGTATCTGAGAGTGAGACAGGCTGTGTGTTTGTGAGGGAGGAGATGGTATCGGAGAGTGGGACAGGCTGTGTGTTAGTGAGGGAGGGACTGGTATCTGAGAGTGGGACAGGCTGTGTGTAAGTGAGGGAGGAGCTGGTAGCTGAGCGTGGGACAGGCTGTGTGTTAGTGAGGGAGGAGCTGGTATCTGAGAGTCGGACAGGCTGTGTGTTAGTGAGGGAGGACCTGGTATCTGTGAGCGAGACAGGCTGTGTGTTAGTGAGGGAGGAGATGGTTTCCGAGAGTGGGACAGGCTGTGTGTTAGTGAGGGAGGAGATGGTATCTGAGAGTGGGACAGGCTGTGTGTTTCGTGATGGAGGAGCTTGTATCTGAGAGTGGGACAGATTGTGTGTTAGTGAGGGAAGAGCTGGTATCTGAGAGTGGGAGAGGCTTTGTGTTAGTGAGGGAGTAGCTGGAATCTGAGTGGGGACAGTGTGTGTGTTAGTGAGGGAGGAGCTGGTATCTGAGAGTGGGACAGGCTGTGTGTTCGTGAGGGTGTAGCTGGTATCTGAGAGCGAGACAGGCTGTGTATTAGTGAGGGAGGAGCTGGTATCTGAGAGTGGGACAGGCTGTGTATTAGTGAGGGAGGAGCTGGTGTCTGAGAGCGGGACAGGCTGTGTGTTAGTGATGGAGGATTTGATATCTGAGAGTTGGACAGGCTGTTTGTTAATGAGGGACGAGATGGTAACTGAGAGTGCGACAGGCTGTGTGTTAGTGAGGGAGGAGCTGGTATCTGAGAGAGGGAGAGGCTGTGTGTGAGTGAGGGAGGAGCTGGTATCTGAAAGTGGGAAAGGCTGTGTGTTAGTGAGGGAGGAGTTGTTATCTCAGAGTGGGACAGGCTGTGTTATGAAGGAGGAGTTGGTACCTGAGATTGGGACAGACTGTGTTAGTGAGGGAGGATCTGTTATCTGAGAGTGGGACAGGCTGTGTCTTAGTGAGGGAGAAGCTGGTATCTGAGAGAGGGACAAGCTGTTTGTAAGTGAGAGAGGAGCTGGTATCTGAGAGTGTGACAGGCTGTTAGTGAGGGAGGAGGTGGTATGTGAGAGTGGGACGTGATGTGTGTTACTGATGGAACAGATGCTATCTGAGAGTGGGACAGGCTTTGTGTTAGTGAGGGAGGAGTTGGTATCTGAGAGTGGTTAAGGCTGTGTGTTAGTGAGGGAGGAGCTGGTATCTGAGAGTCGGACAGGCTGTGTGTTAGTGACGGAGGACCTGGTATCTGTGAGCGAGACAGGCTGTGTCTTAGTGAGGGAGGAGATGGTTTCTGAGAGTGGGACAGGCTGTGTGTTAGTGAGGGAGGAGATGGTTTCTGAGAGTGGGACAGGCTGTGTGTTTCGTGATGGAGGAGCTTGTATCTGAGAGTGGGACTGATTGTATGTTAGTGAGGGAAGAGCTGGTATCTGAGAGTGGGAGAGGCTTTGTGTTAGTGAGGGAGGTGCTGGTATCAGAGTGGGGATAGTGTGTGTGTTAGTGAGGGAGGAGCTGGTATCTGAGAGAGGGACAGGCGGTGTGTTAATGAGGGAAGAGTTGTTATCTGAGATTGCGACAGGCTCTGTGTTATGGAGGGAGGAGCTGGTATCAGAGAGTCGGAAGGCTGTGTGTTCATGAGGGAGCAGCTGGTACCTGAGAGTGGGATAGGCTGTTTGTTAGTGAGGGAGGAGCTTGTATCTGAGAGTGGGACAGGCTGTGTGTTAGTGCGGGAGGAGATGGTATCTGAGAGTGGATGAGGTTGTGTGTTAGTGAGGGAGGTTGTGGTATCTGAGAGTGGAACAGGCTGTGTGTTAGTGAGGGAGGATCTAGTATCTGAGAGTGGGACATGCTGTGTGTTAGTGAGGGAGGAGCTGGTAAGTGAGAGAGGGACAGGTTGTCTGTGAGAGAGGGAGGAGCAAGTATCTGAGAGTGGGACAGGCTGTGTTTTAGTGAGGGAGGGGCAGGTATATGAGAGTGGGTGAGGCTGTGTGTTAGTGACGGAGAAGCTGGATTCTGAGACTGGGACAGGCTGTGTGTTTGTGAGGGAGGAGCTGGTATCGGAGAGTGGGACAGGCTGTGTGTTAGTGACAGAGGAGCTGGTGTCTTAGAGTGGGACAGACTGTGTGTTAGTGAGGGAGGAGCTGGTATCTGAGAGTGGGACAGGCTCTGTGTAAGTGAGGGAGGTGATGGTATCTGAGAATGGACAGTCTGTGTGTTAGTGAGGGAGGAGCTGGTATCTGAGAGTGGGACAGGCTGTGTGTTAGTGAGGGAGGAGCTGGTATCTGAGACTGCGTGAGGCTGTGTGTTAGTGATGGAGGAGCTGGTATCTGAGAGTGGGACAGGCTGTTTCTTAGTGAGGGAGGAGCTGGTATCTGAGAGTCGGACAGGCTGTGTGTCAGTGAGGGAGGAGATGGTTTCTGAGAGTGGCTCAGGCTGTGTGTTAGTGAGGGAGGAGCTGGTATCTGAGAGTGGGACAGGCTGTGTATGAGTGAGGGAGGAGCTGGTATCTGAGAGCGGGACAGGCTGTGTCTTAGTCGTGGAGAACACGCTATCTGAGAGTCGGACTGGCTGTGTGTCAGTGATGGATGATTTGATATCTGAGAGTTGGACAGCTGTTTGTTAATGAGGGACGAGATGGTAACTGAGAGTGCGACAGGCTGTGTGTTAGTGAGGGAGGAGCTGGTATCTGAGAGAGGGACAGGCGGTGTGTTAGTGAGGGAAGTGTTGTTATCTGAGATTGCGACAGGCTGTGTGTTATGGAGGGAGGAGCTGGTATCAGAGCGTCGGAAGGCTGTGTGTTAGTGAGGGAGGAGATGGTATCTGAGAGTGGGACAGGCTGTGTGTTAGTGAGGGAGGAGCTTGTATCTGAGAGTGGGACAGGCTGTGTGTTAGTGAGGGAGGAGCTGGTAAGTGAGAGAGGGACAGGTTGTCTGTGAGAGAGGGAGGAGCAAGTATCTGAGAGTGGGACAGGCTGTGTTTTAGTGAGGGAGGGGCAGGTATATGAGAGTGGGTGGGGCTGTGTGTTAGTGACGGAGAAGCTGGATTCTGAGACTGGGACAGGCTGTGTGTTTGTGAGGGAGGAGCTGGTATCGGAGAGTGGGACAGGCTGTGTGTTAGTGACAGAGGAGCTGGTGTCTGAGAGTGGGACAGACTGTGTGTTAGTGAGGGAGGAGCTGGTATCTGAGAGTGGGACAGGCTCTGTGTAAGTGAGGGAGGAGATGGTATCTGAGAATGGACAGTCTGTGTGTTAGTGAGGGAGGAACTGGTATCTGAGACTGCGTGAGGCTGTGTGTTAGTGATGGTGGAGCTGGTATCTGAGAGTGGGACAGGCTGTTTCTTAGTGAGGGAGGAGCTGGTATCTGAGAGTCGGACAGGCTGTGTGTCAGTGAGGGAGGAGATGGTTTCTGAGAGTGGCACAGGCTGTGTGTTAGTGAGGGAGGAGCTGGTATCTGAGAGTGGGACAGGCTGTGTATGAGTGAGGGAGGAGCTGGTATCTGAGAGCGGGACAGGCTGTGTGTTAGTGAGGGAGGAGCTGTTATCTGAGTGGGACAGGCTGTGTGTTAGTCGTGGAGAACACGGTATCTGAGAGTCGGACTGGCTGTGTGTTAGTGATGGATGATTTGATATCTGAGAGTTGGACAGCTGTTTGTTAATGAGGGACGAGATGGTAACTGAGAGTGCGACAGGCTGTGTGTTAGTGAGGGAGGAGCTGGTTACTGAGAGAGGGACAGGCGGTGTGTTAGTGAGGGAAGAGTTGTTATCTGAGATTGCGACAGGCTGTGTGTTATGGAGGGAGGAGCTGGTATCAGAGAGTCGGAAGGCTGTGTGTTATTGAGGGAGCAGCTGGTACCTGAGAGTGGGACAGGCTGTTTGTTAGTGAGGGAGGAGCTTGTATCTGAGAGTGGGACAGGCTGTGTGTTAGTGCGGGAGGAGATGGTATCTGAGAGTGGATGAGGCTGTGTGTTAGTGAGGGAGGATCTAGTATCTGAGAGTGGGACATGCTGTGCGTTAGTGAGGGAGGAGCTGGTAAGTGAGAGAGGGACAGGTTGTCTGTGAGAGAGGGAGGAGCAAGTATCTGAGAGTGGGACAGGCTGTGTTTTAGTGAGGGAGGGGCAGGTATATGAGAGTGGGTGAGGCTGTGTGTTAGTGAGGGAGGAGCTGGTATCTGAGAGTGGGACAGGCTGTGTGTTAGTGAGTGAGGAGCTGGAATCTGAGAGAGAGACAGGCTGTGTGTTTGTGACGGAGAAGCTGGATTCTGAGACTGGGACAGGCTGTGTGTTTGTGGGGGAGGAGCTGGTATCGGAGAGTGGGACAGGCTGTGTGTTAGTGACAGAGGAGCTGGTATCTGAGAGTGGGACAGGCTGTGTGTTAGTGAGGGAGGAGCTGGTATCTGAGAGTGGGACAGGCTCTGTGTAAGTGAGGGAGGAGATGGTATCTGAGAATGTACAGTCTGTGTGTTAGTGAGGGAGGAGCTGGTATCTGAGACTGCGTGAGGCTGTGTGTTAGTGATGGAGGAGCTGGTATCTGAGAGTGGGACAGGCTGTTTCTTAGTGAGGGAGGAGCTGGTATCTGAGAGTCGGACAGGCTGTGTGTCAGTGAGGGAGGAGATGGTTTCTGAGAGTGGCACAGGCTGTGTGTTAGTGAGGGAGGAGCTGGTATCTGAGACTGGGACAGGCTGTGTATGATTGAGGGAGGAGCTGGTATCTGAGAGCGGGACAGGCTGTGTGTTAGTCGTGGAGAACACGGTATCTGAGAGTCGGACTGGCTGTGTGTTAGTGATGGAAAATTTGATATCTGAGAGTTGGACAGCTGTTTGTTAATGAGGGACGAGATGGTAACTGAGAGTGCGACAGGCTGTGTGTTAGTGAGGGAGGAGCTGGTATCTGAGAGAGGGACAGGCGATCTGTTAGTGAGGGAAGAGTTGTTATCTGAGATTGAGACAGGCTGTGTTTTAGTGAGGGAGGAGCTGGTATCGGAGAGTGGGATAGGCTCTGTGTTAGAGATGGAGATGCTGGATTCTAAGAGTGGGACAGGCTGTGTATTAATGAGGGAAGAGCTCTTATCAGAGACTAAGACAGGCTGTGTGTTAGTGAGGGAGGAGCTGGTATCGGAGATTGGGACAGGCTGTGTGTTAGTGACAGAGGAGCTGGTGTCTGAGAGTGGGACTGACTGTGTGTTAGTGTGGGAGGAGCAAGTATCTGAGAGTGGGACAGGCTGTGTGCTAGTGAGGGAGGAGCTGGTATCTGAGATTGGGAGAGGCTGTGTTATTGAGGGAGGACTGGAATCTGAGACTGTGACAAGCTGTGTGTTAGTGAGGGAGGAGCTGGTATCTGAGAGTGGGACAGGCAGTGTGTTAGTGAGGGAGGAGTTGGTATCTGAGATTTCGACAGACTGTGTGTTAGGGAGGGAGGAGCTGGTATCAGAGAGTCGGAAGGGCTGTGTGTTAGTGAGGGAGCAGCTGGTATCTAAGAGTGGGACAGGCTGTGTGTTAGTGAGGGAGGAGCTTGTATCTGAGAGTGAGACAGGCTGTGTGTTAGTGAGGGTGGAGATGGTATCTGAGAGTGAATGAGGCTGTGTGTTAGTGAGGGAGGAGCTTTTATCTGAGAGTGGGACAGGCTGTGTGCAAGTGAGGGAGGTTCTGGTATCTGAGAGTGGGACAGGCTGTGTGTTAGTGAGGGAGGAGCTCGTAAGTGAGAGAGGGACAGGCTGTCTGTGAGAGAGGGAGGAGATGGTATCTGAGAGTAGGACAGACTGTGTTTTAGTGAGGGAGGAGCTGGTATCTAGAAAGGGACAGGCTGTGTGTTAGTGAGGGAGGAGCTGGTATCTGAGAGAGGGTCAGGCTGTGTGTGAGTGACGGAGTAGCTGGTATCTGAGAGTGGGCCAGGCTGTGTTTTAGTGAGCCAGGAGCTTCTATCTGAGTGTGGGACAGGCTGTGTGTTAGTGAGGGAGGAGCTGGTATTTGAGAGTAGGACAGGAGTGTGTTACTGAGGGAGGAGCTGGTATCTGATAGTGGGACAGGCTATCTGTTAGTTAGGTAGGAGCTGGTATCTGAGAGAGAGACAGGCTGTGTTAGTGAGGAAGGAGCTGGTATCTGGGATTGGGACAGCCTGTGTGTTAGTGAAGGAGGACCTGGTATATGACTGTGGGAAAGGATGTGTTTTATTCAGGGTGGAGATGCTATCTGGGAGCAGGACAGGCTGTGTTGGTGATGGAGGAGCTGGTATCTGAGTGTGGGTGAGCCTGTGTGTTAGTGAGGGAGCAGTGATATCTCAGAGTAGGAAATGCTGTGTGTTAGTGAGTGAGTAGCTGGTATCTGAGAGTGGGACAGAATGTGTGTTAGTGAGGGAGGAGCAGGTATCTGAGAGTGAGACAGGCTGTGTGTTAGTGAGTGAGTAGCTGGTATCTGAGAGTGGGACAGACTGTGTGTTAGTGAGGGAACAGCAGGTATCTGAGAGTGAGACAGGCTGTGTGTTAGTGAGGGAGGAGCTGGCATCTGAGAGTGGGACAGGCTGTGTGTTAGAGAGGGAGGAGCTGGCATCTGAGAGTGGGACAGGCTGTGTGTTATTGAGGGAGGAGCTGGTATCTGAGAGTGGGACAGGCTGCGTGTTAGAGAGGGAGGAGCTTCTATCTGAGAGTGAGAAAGGCTCTGTTAGTGAAGGAGGAGGTGGTATCTGAGAGTGAGACAGGCTGTGTGTTTGTGAGGGAGGAGATGGTATCTGAGAGTGCGAAAGGCTGTGTGTTAGTGAGGGAGGAGCTGGTATCTGAGAGTGGGACAGGCTGTGTGTTGTTGAGGGAGGAGCAGGAATCTGAGAGTGGGAGAGGCTGTGTGTTAGTGAGGGAGGAGCTGGTACCTGAGAGTGAGACAGGCTGTGTTAGTGAGGGAGGAGCAGGAATCTGAGAGTGGGACAGGCTGTGTGTTTGTGAAGGAGGAGCTTGTATCTGAGAGTGAGACAGGCTGTGTGTTTGTGAAGGAGGAGCTGGTATCTGAGAGTGGGACAGGCTGTGTTTTAGTGAGGGAGGAGCTGGTATCTGAGAGTGAGACAGGCTGTGTGTTTGTGAGGGAGGAGCTGATATCTGAGAGTGTGACAGGCTGTGTGTTAGTGAGGGAGGAGATGGTATCTGAGAGTGGGACAGGCTGTGTTTTAGTGAGGGAGGAGCTGGTATCTGAGAGTGGGACAGGCTGTGTGTTAGTGAGGGAGGAGCTGGTATCTGAGAGTGGGACAGGCTGTGTTTTAGTGAGGGAGGAGCTGGTATCTGAGAGTGGGACAGGCTGTGTTTTAGTGAGGGAGGCGCTGGTATCTGTGAGTGAGACAGGCTGTGTGTTAGTGAGGGTGGAGATGGTTTCTGAGAGTGGGACAGGCTGTGTGTTAGTGAGGGAGGAGCTGGTATCTGAGTCTGGGACATGCTGTGTGTTAGTGAGGGAGTAGCTGTTATCTGAGAGTGGGACAGGCTGTGTGTTAGTGAGGGAGGACGTGGTATCTGAGAGTGGGACTGGCTGTGTGTTAGTGATGGAGGATTTGATATCTGAGAGTTGGACAGGCTGTTTGTTAATGAGGGACGAGATGGTAACTGAGAGTGCGACAGGCTGTGTATTAGTGAGGACGGAACTGGTATCTGAGATTGGGACAGGCTGTGTGTTACTGAGGGAGGAGCTGTTATCTGAGAGTGGGACAGGCTGTGTTTTAGTGAGGGAGGACTTGGTATCTGAGAGCGGGACAGGCTGTGTGTTAGTCGTGGAGAAGACGGTATCTGAGAGTGGGACTGGCTGTATGTTAGTGATGGAGGATTTGATATCTGAGAGTTGGACAGGCTGTTTGTTAATGAGGGACGAGATGGTAACTGAGAGTGCGACGGGCTGTGTGTTAGTGAGGGAGGATCTAGGATCTGAGAGTGGGACATGCTGTGTGTTAGTGAGGGAGGAGCTCGTAAGTGAGTGAGGGACAGGCTGTGTGTTAGTGAGGGAGGATCTCGTAAGTGAGTGAGGGACAAGCTGTCTGTGAGAGAGGGAGGAGCTGGTATCTGAGAGTAGGACAGACTGTGTTTTAGTGAGGCAGGAGCTGGTATCTAGAGAGGGACAGGCTGTGTGTTAGTGAGGGAGGAGCTGGTATCTGACAGAGGGTCAGGCTGTGTGTGAGTGACGGAGTAGTTGGTATCTGAGAGTGGGCCAGGCTGTGTTTTAGTGGGGCAGGAGCTGCTATCTAAGTGTGGGACAGGCTGTGTGTTAGTGAGGGAGGAGCTGGTATTTGAGAGTAGGACAGGCTGTGTGTTACTGAGGGAGGAACTGGTATCTGATAGTGGGACAGGCTATGTGTTAGTGAGGTAGGAGCTGGTATCTGAGAGTGAGACCGGCTGTGTTAGTGAGGAAGGAGCTGGTATCTGGGATTGGGACAGGCTGTGTGTTAGTGAAGGAGGACCTGGTATATGAGAACGGGAAATGACGTGTGTTATTCAGGGAGGAGATGGTATCTGGGAGCAGGACAGGCTGTGTTAGTAAGGGAGGAGCTGGTATCTGAGTGTGGGTGAGCCTGTGTGTTAGTGAGGGAGCAGTGATATCTCAGAGTAGGAAAGGCTGTGTGTTAGTGAGTGCGTAGCTGGTATCTGAGAGTGGGACAGACTGTGTATTAGTGAGGGAGGAGCAGGTATCTGAGAGTGGGACAGGCTGTGTGTTAGTGAGGGAGGAGCTGGTATCTGAGAGTGGGACAGGTTGTGTGTTATTGAGGGTGGAGCTGGTATCTGAGAGTGAGACAGGCTCTGTTAGTGAAGGAGGAGCTGGTATCTGAGAGTGAGACAGGCTGCGTGTTTGTGAGGGAGGAGATGGTATCTGAGAGTGCGACAGGCTGTGCTTTAGTGATGGAGGAGATGGTATCTGAGAGTGGGACAGGCTGTGTGTCAGTGAGGGTGGAGCTGGTATCTGAGCGTGAGAAAGGCTGTGTGTTAGTGAGGGAGGAGATGGTATATGAGAGTGGGACAGGCTGTGTGTTACTGAGGGAGGAGCTGGTATCTGAGAGTGAGAAAGGCTGTGTGTTAGTGAGGGAGGGACTGGTATCTGAGAGTGAGACCGGCTGTGTGTTAGTGAGGGAGGGACTGGTATCTGAGAGTGGGACAGGCTGTGTGTTAGTGAGGAAGGAACTGTTATCTGAGAGTGGTACAGGTTGTGTGTTAGTGAGAGAGGAGCTGGTATCTGAGAGTGGGACAGGCTGTGTGTTAGTAAGGGAGGAGCTAGTATCTGTGAGTGGGACAGGCTGTGTGTTTGTGAGGGAGGAGCTAGTATCTGAGAGTGGGAGAGTCTGTGTGACATTGAAGTAGGAGCTGGTAACTGAGAGTGAGACAGGCTGTGTGTTAGTGAGGGCGGAGCTGGTATCTGTGCGTGGGACAGGCTGTTAGTGAGGGAGGAGCTGGTATCTGACATTGGGACAGGCTGTGTGTTAGTGAGGGAGGAGCTGGTATCTGTGCGTGGGACAGGCTGTTTGTTAGTAAGGGAGGAGCTGGTATCTGACATTGGGACAGGCTGTGTGACATTGAGGGAGGAGCTGGTATCTGAGAGTGGGACAGTCTGTGTGTTAGTGAGGGAGGAGCTTGTATCAGAGTGGGACAGGCTGTGTGCTCATGAGCGAGGAGCTGGTATCTGAGAAAGGGACAAGCTGTGTGTTCGTGGGGGAGCAGCTTTTATCTGAGGGAGACAGGCAGCATGTTAGTGATTGAGGAGCTGGGATCTGAGAGTGGGTGAGGCTGTGTGTTAGTGAGGGAGGAGCTGGTATCTGAGAGTGGGAGAGGCTGTGTGTTAGTGAGGGAGGAGATGGTATCTGAAAGTGAGACAGGCTGTGTGTCAGTGAGGGAGGAGCTGAAATCTGAGAGTGGGACAGGATGTGGGTTAGTGAGGGAGGAGCTGGTATCTGAGAGTGAGACAGGCTGTGTTATTGAGGGAGGAGCTGGTATCTGAGAGTGGACGGCTGTGTGTTAGTGAGGGAGGAGCTGGTATCTGTGATTGGGACAGGCTGTGTGTTAGTGAGGGAGGAGCTGGTATCTGAGAGTGGGACAGGCTGTGTGTTAGTGAGGGAGGAGCTGGAATCTGCACGTGGGACATGCTGAGTGTTAGTGAGGGAGGAGCTGGTATCTGAGAGTGGAACAGGCTGTGTGTTAGTGAGGGAGGAGCTGGTATCTGAGAGTGGGACATGCTATGTTTTAGTGAGGGAGATGCTGGAATCTGAGAGTGGGACAGACTGTGTGTTAGTGAGGGAGGAGCTGGTATCTGAAAGTGGGACAGGCTTTGTGTTAGTGATGGAGAATCTGGAATCTGAGAGTGGGACAGGATGTGCTTTAGTGAGGGAAGAGTCGATACCAGAGAGTGGGAACGGCTGTGTGTTAGTGAGGGAGGAGCTGGTATCTGAGAGTGGGACAGGCTGTGTGTTCGTGAGGGAGCAGCTGGTATCTGAGAATGGGACAGGCTGTGTTTAAGTGAGGTTGGAGCTGGTATCTGAGAGTGGCGCAGGCAGTGTGTTAATGTGGAAGGAGCTGGTATCTGATAGTGGGACAGGCAGTGTGTCAGTGAGGGAGTAGCTGGTTTCTGTGAGTGAGACAGGCTGTGTGTTAGTGAGGGAGGAGATGGTTTCTGAGAGTGGGACAGGCTGTTGTTAGTGAGGGAGGAGATGGTATCTGAGAGTGGGACAGGCTGTGTGTTAGTGAGGGAGGGACTGGTATCTGAGAGTGGGACAGGCTGTGTTTGTGAGGGAGGGACTGGTATCTGAGAGTGGGACAGGCTGTGTGTTAGTGAGGGAGGAGCTGGTATCTGAGAGTGGGACAGGCTGTGTGTTTAGTGATGGAGGAACTAGTATCTGAGAGTGGGAAAGGCTGTGTGTCAGTGAGGGAGGTGCTGGTTTCTGTGAGTGAGACAGGCTGTGTGTTCGTGAGGGAGGAGATGGTTTCTGAGAGTGGGACAGGCTGTGTGTTAGTGAGGGAGGAGATGGTATCTGAGAGTGGGACAGGCTGTGTGTTAGTGAGGGAGGGACTGGTATCTGAGAGTGGGACAGGCTGTGTTAGTGAGGGAGGGACTGGTATCTGAGAGTGGGACAGGCTGTGTGTTAGTGAGGGAGGAGCTGGTATCTGAGAGTGGGACAGGCTGTGTGTTTTGTGATGGAGGAACTAGTTTCTGAGTGTGGGACAGGCTTTGTGTTAGTGAGGGAGGAGCTGGTATCTGAGAGTGGGACAGGCTGTGTTAGTGAGCGAGGAGCTGGTGTCCGAGAGTGGGACAGGCTGTGTGTTAGTGAGGGAGGAGCTGGTATCTGAGAGTGAGACAGGCTGTGTGTTTGTGAGGGAGGAGATGGTATCCGAGAGTGGGACAGGCTGTGTGTTAGTGAGGGAGGAGCTGGTTTCTGAGAGTGGGACAGGGTGTGTGTTAGTGAGGGAGGATCTGGTTTCTGTGAGTGAGACAGGCTGTGTGTTAGTGAGGGAGGAGATGGTTTCTGAGAGTGGGACAGGCTGTGTGTTAGTGAGGGAGGAGATTGTTTCTGAGAGTGGGACAGGCTTTGTGTAATTGTGGGAGGAGCTGGTATCTGAGAGTGGGAGAGGCTATTTCTTAGTGAGGGAGGAGCTGGTATCTGAGAGTCAGACAGGCTGTGTGTCAGTGAGGGAGGAGCTGGTTTCTGTGAGTGAGACAGGCTGTGTGTTAGTGAGGGAGGAGAAGGTTTCTGAGAGTGGGACAGGCTTTATGTTAGTGAGGGAGGGACTGATATCTGAGAGTGGGACAGGCTGTGTTAGTGAGGGAGGGACTGGCATCTGAGAGTGGGACAGGCTGTGTGTTAGTGAGGGAGGAGCTGGTATCTGAGAGTGGGACAGGCTGTGTGTTAGTGAGGGAGGAGCTGGTTTCTGTGAGTGAGACAGGCTGTGTGTTAATGAGGGAGGGGATGATTTCTGAGAGTGGGACAGGTTGTGTGTTAGTGAGGGAGGAGATGGTTTCTGAGAGTCGGACAGGTTGTGTGTTAGTGAGGGAGGAGATGGTTTCTGAGAGTGGGACAGGTTGTGTGTTAGTGAGGGAGGAGATGGTTTCTGAGAGTGGGACAGGTTGTGTGTTAGTGAGGGAGGAGATGGTTTCTGAGAGTGGGACAGGCTTTGTGTAATCGTGGGAGTAGCTGGTATCTGAGAGTGGGAGAGGCTATTTCTTAGTGAGGGAGGAGCTGGTATCTGAGAGTCAACCAGGCTGTGTGTCAGTGAGGGAGGAGCTGGTTTCTGTGAGTGAGACAGGCTGTGTGTTAGTGAGGGAGGAGATGGTTTCTGAGAGTGGGACAGGCTGTTGTTAGTGAGGGAGGAGACGGTATCTGAAAATGGGACAGTCTGCGTGTTAGAAAGGGAGGAGCTCGTATCTGAGAGTGGTTGAGGCTGTTTTTTAGTGAGGGAGGAGCTTGTATCTGAGATTGCGACAGGTGTGTGTTAGTTCGGGAGGTGTTGGTATCTGAGAGTAGGACAGGCTGTGTGTTATTGAGGGAGGAGCTGGTACCTGACAGTGAGACAGACTGTGTGTTAGTAGGGAGGAGCAGGAATCTGAGAGTGGGAGAGGCTGTGTGTTAGTGAGGGAGGAGCTCGTATCTGAGAGTGAGACAGGCTGTGTGTTTGTGACGGAGGAGATGGTATCAGAGAGTGGGACAGGCTGTGTGTTTGTGAGGGAGGAGATGGTATCTGAGAGTGGGACAGGCTGTGTGTTAGTGCGGGAGGAGATGGTATCTGAGTGTGGGACAGACTGTGTGTTAGTGAGGGATGAGCTGGTATCTGAGAGTGAGACAGGCTGTGCGTTTGTGAGGGAGGAGATGGTATCCGAGAGTGGGACAGGCTTTGTATTAGTGAGGGAGGAGCTGCTATCTGAGAGTGCGACAGGCTGTGTGTTAGTGAGGGAGCAGCTGTTTTCTGTGAGTGAGACACGCTGTGTGTTAGTGAGGGAGGAGATGGTTTCTGAGAGTGGGACATGTTTTGTGTTAGTGAGGGAAGAGATGGTTTCTGAGAGTGGGACAGGCTTTGTGTAATTGTGGGAGGAGCTGGTATCTGAGAGTGGGAGAGGCTATTTCTTAGTGAGGGAGGAGCTGGTATCTGAGAGTCGGACAGGCTGTGTGTCAGTGAGGGAGGAGCTGGTTTCTGTGAGTGAGACAGGCTGTGTGTTAGTGAGGGAGGAGATGTTAACTGGGAGTGGGACAGGCTTTATGTTAGTGAGAGAGGGACTGGTAACTGAGAGTGGGGACAGGCTGTGTTAGTGAGGGAGGGACTGGTATCTGAGAGTGGGACAGGCTGTGTGTTAGTGAGGGAGGAGCTGGTATCTGAGAGTGAGACAGGCTGTGTGTTTAGTGATGGAGGAACTAGTATCTGAGAGTGGGACAGGCTATTTCTTAGTGAGGGAGGAGCTGGTATCTGAGAGTCGGACAGGCTGTGTGACATTGAAGTAGGAGCTGGTAACTGAGATTGGGACAGGCTGTGTGTTAGTGAGGGCGGAGCTGGTTTCTGACATTGGGACACGGTGTGTGTTAGTGAGGGAGGAGCTCGTATCTGAGAGTGAGACAGGCTGTGTGTTTGTGAGGGAGGAGATGGTATCAGAGAGTGGGACAGGCTGTGTGTTAGTGAGGTAGGAGCTGGTATCTGAGAGTGGGACAGGCTGTGTGTTAGTGAGGGAGGAGCTGGTTTCTGTGAGTGAGACAGGCTGTGTGTTAGTGAGGGAGGAGATGGTTTCTGAGAGTGGGACAGGTTGTGTGTTAGTGAGGGAGGAGATGGTTTCTGTGAGTGGGACAGACTTTGTGTAATTGTGGGAGTAGCTGGTATCTGAGAGAGGGAGAGGCTATTTCTCAGTGAGGGAGGAGCTGGTATCTGAGAGTCAGACAGGCTGTGTGTCAGTGAGGGAGGAGCTGGTTTCTGTGAGTGAGACAGGCTGTGTGTTAGTGAGGGAGGAGCTGGTTTCTGAGAGTGGGACAGGCTGTTGTTAATGAGGGAGGAGATGGTATCTGAGAGTGGGACAGGCTGTGTGTTAGTGAGGGAGGGACTGGTATCTGAGAGTGGACCAGGCTGTGTTAGTGAGGGAGGGACTGGTATCTGAGAGTGGGACAGGCTGTGTGTTAGTGAGGGAGGAGCTGGTATCTGAGAGTGGGACCGGCTGTGTGTTTAGTGATGGAGGAACTAGTATCTGAGAGTGGGAAAGGCTGTGTGTTAGTGAGCGAGGAGCTGGTATCCGATAGTGGGACAGGCTGTGTGTCAGTGAGGGAGGAGCTGGTTTCTGTGAGTGAGACAGGCTGTGTGTTAGTGAGGGAGGAGATGGTTTCTGAGAGTGGGACAGGCTGTGTGTTAGTGAGGGAGGAGATGGTATCTGAGAGTGGGACAGGCTGTGTGTTAGTGAGGGAGGGACTGGTATCTGAGAGTGCGACAGGCTGTGTTAGTGAGGGAGGGACTGGTATCTGAGAGTGGGACAGGCTGTGTGTTAGTGAGGGAGGAGCTGGTATCTGAGAGTGGGACAGGCTGTGTGTTTTGTGATGGAGGAACTAGTATCTGAGTGTGGGACAGGCTTTGTGTTAGTGAGGTAGGAGCTGGTATCTGAGAGTGGGTGAGGCTGTGTGTTAGTGAGCGAGGAGCTGGTGTCCGAGAGTGGGACAGGCTGTGTGTTAGTGAGGGAGGAGATGGTTTCTGAGAGTGGGACAGGTTGTGTGTTAGTGAGGGAGGAGATTGTTTCTGAGAGTGGGACAGGCTTTGTGTAATTGTGGGAGGAGCTGGTATCTGAGAGTGGGAGAGGCTCTTTCTTAGTGAGGGAGGAGCTGGTATCTGAGAGTCAGACAGGCTGTGTGTCAGTGAGGGAGGAGCTGGTTTCTGTGAGTGAGACAGGCTGTGTGTTAGTGAGGGAGGAGATGGTTTCTGAGAGTGGGACAGGCTGTGTGTTAGTGAGGGAGGAGATGGTTTCTGTGAGTGGGACAGGTTGTGTGTTAGTGAGGGAGGAGATTGTTTCTGAGAGTGGGACAGGCTTTGTGTAATTGTGGGAGGAGCTGGTATCTGAGAGTGGGAGAGGCTGTGTGTTAGTGAGGGAGGAGCTGGTATCTGAGAGTCAGACAGGCTGTGTGTCAGTGAGGGAGGAGAGGGTTTCTGTGAGTGAGACAGGCTGTGTGTTAATGAGGGAGGAGATGGTTTCTGAGAGTGGGACAGACTGTGTGTTAGTGAGGGAGGAGATGGTATCTGAGATTGGGACAGGCTGTGTGTTAGTGAGGGAGGAGATGGTATCTGAGAGTGGGACAGGCTTTATGTTAGTGAGGGAGGGACTGGTATCTGAGAGTGGGACAGGCTGTGTTAGTGAGGGAGGGACTGGTATCTGAGAGTGGGACAGGCTGTGTGTTTGTGAGGGAGGAGCTGGTATCTGAGAGTGGGACAGGCTGTGTGTTAGTGAGGGAGGAGATGGTTTCTGAGAGTGGGACAGGTTGTGTGTTAGTGAGGGAGGAGATGGTTTCTGAGAGTGGGACAGGCTTTGTGTAATCGTGGGAGTAGCTGGTATCTGAGAGTGGGAGAGGCTATTTCTTAGTGAGGGACGAGCTGGTATCTGAGAGTCAACCAGGCTGTGTGTCAGTGAGGGAGGAGCTGGTTTCTGTGAGTGAGACAGGCTGTGTGTTAGTGAGGGAGGAGATGGTTTCTGAGAGTGGGACAGGCTGTTGTTAGTGAGGGAGGAGATGGTATCTGAGAGTGGGACAGGCTGTGTGTTACTGAGGGAGGGACTGGTATCTGAGAGTGGGACAGGCTGTGTTCGTGAGGGAGGGACTGGTATCTGAGAGTGGGACAGGCTGTGTGTTAGTGAGGGAGGAGCTGGTATCTGAGAGTGGGACAGGCTGTGTGTTTAGTGATGGAGGACCTAGTATCTGAGAGTGGGAAAGGCTGTGTGTTAGTGAGCGAGGAGCTGGTATCCGAGAGTGGGAAAGGCTGTGTGTCAGTGAGGGAGGTGCTGGTTTCTGTGAGTGAGACAGGCTGTGTGTTAGTGAGGGAGGAGATGGTTTCTGAGAGTGGGACAGGCTGTGTGTTAGTGAGGGAGGTGATGGTATCTGAGAGTGGGACAGGCTGTGTGTTAGTGAGGGAGGAGCTGGTATCTGAGAGTGGGTGAGGCTGTGTGTTAGTGAGCGAGGAGCTGGTGTCCGAGAGTGGGACAGGCTGTGTGTTAGTGAGGGAGGAGCTGGTATCTGAGAGTGAGACAGGCTGTGTGTTTGTGAGGGAGGAGATTGTATCCGAGAGTGGGACAGGCTGTGTGTTAGTGAGGGAGGAGCTGGTTTCTGAGAGTGAGACAGGCTGTGTGTTAGTGAGGGAGGAGCTGGTATCTGAGAGTGGGACAGGTAGTGTGTCAGTGAGGGAGGAGATGGTTTCTGAGAGTGGGTCAGGCTTTGTGTAATTGTGGGAGGAGCTGGTATCTGAGAATGGGACAGGCTATTTCTTAGTGAGGGAAGAGCTGGTATCTGAGAGTCGGACAGGATGTGTGACATTGAAGTAGGAGCTGGTAACTGAGAGTGGGACAGGCTGTGTGTTAGTGAGGGCGGAGCTGGTATCTGATATTGGGACACGATGTGTGTTAGTGAGGGAGGAGCTCGTATCTGAGAGTGAGACAGGCTGTGTGTTAGTGAGGGAGGAGCTGGTATCTGAGAGTGGGACAGGCTTTGTGTTAGTGAGGGAGGATCTGGTTTCTGTGAGTGAGACAGGCTGTGTGTTAGTGAGGGAGGAGATGGTTTCTGAGAGTGGGACAGGTTGTGTGTT